>PISX010004292.1:45712-123988 GCA_004024625.1 Mellivora capensis
TTTAGTCTCCATGTATTTGGGTTCTTTCCAAATTTCCTCTTGTGATTGAGTTCTAGCTTCAGAGCATTGTGGTCTGAAAATATGCAGGGAATGATCCCAATCTTTTGATACTGGTTGAGACCTGATTTATGACCCAGGATGTGATCTCTTCTGGAGAATGTTCCATGTGCACTAGAGAAGAATGTGTATTCTGTTGCTTTGGGATGAAATGTTCTGAATATATCTGTGATGTCCATCTGGTCCAGTGTGTCATTTAAGGCCTTTATTTCCCTGTTGATCTTTTGCTTGGATGATCTGTCCATTTCAGTAAGAGGAGTGTTAAAGTCCCCTACTATTATTGTATTATTGTTGATGTGTTTCTTTGATTTTGTTATTAATTTGTTTATATAGTTGGCTGGTCCCACGTTAGGGGCATAGATATTTAAAATTGTTAGATCTTCTTGTTGGACAGACCCTTTGAGTATGATATAGTGTCCTTCCTCATCTCTTATTATAGTCTTTGGCTTAAACTCTAATTGATCTGATATAAGGATTGCCACCCCAGCCTTCTTCTGATGTCCATTAGCGTGGTAAATTGTTTTCCACCCCCTCACTTTAAATCTGGAGGTGTCTTCGGGTCTAAAATGAGTTTCATATGAGGCAACATATTGATGGTTTTCTTAAAACCACTTTAAATCTGGAGGTGTCTTCGGGTCTAAAATGAGTTTCAAATGAGGCAACATATTGATGGGTTTTGTTTTTTTTTTTCCATTCTGATACCCTGTGTCTTTTGATTGAGGCATTTAGTCCATTAACATTCAGGGTAACTATTGAGAGATATGAATTTAGTGCTATTGTATTGCCTGTAAGGTGACTGTTACTGTATATTGTCTCTGTTCCTTTCTGGTCTACTATTTTTAGGCTCTCTCTTTGCTTAGAGGACCCCTTTCAATATTTCCTGTAGAGCTGGTTTGGTGTTTGCAAATTCTTTCAGTTTTTTGTTTGTCCTGGAAGTTTTTGATCTCTCCTTCTATTTTCAATGATAGCCTAGCTGGATATAGTATTCTTGGCTGCATGTTTTTCTCATTCAGTGCTCTGAATATATTATGCCAGTTCTTTCTGGCCTGCCAGGTCTCTGTGGATAAGTCTGCTGCCAATCTAATATTTTTGCCATTTTATGTTACAGACTTCTTTTTCCTGGCTGCTTTCAGGATTTTCTCTTTGTTGCCAAGACTTGTAAATTTTACTATTAGGTGACAGGGTGTGGACCTATTCTTGTTGATTTTGAGGGGGGTTCTCTGCACCTCCTGGATTTTGATGCTTGTTCCCTTTGCCATATTAGGGAAATTCTCTACAATAATTCTCTCCAATATACCTTCTGCTCCCCTCTCTCTTTCTTCTTCTCCTGGAATCCCAGTTATTCTAATGTTGTTTCATCTTATGGTGTCACTTATTTCTCAAATTCTCCCCTCGTGGTCCTGTAGCTGTTTGTCCCTCTTTTGCTCAGCTTCTTTATTCTCTGTCATTTGGTCTTCTATATCACTAATTCTTTCTTCTGCCTCATTTATCCTAGCAGTAAGAGCCTCCATTTTTTATTGCACCTCATTAATAGCTTTTTTTATTTCAACTTGGTTAGATTTTAATTCTTTTTATTTCTCCAGAAAGGGCTTTTATATCTCCAGAGAGGGTTTCTCTAATATCTTCCATGCCTTTTTCAAGCCCGGCTAGAACCTTGAGAATCGTCATTCTGAACTCTAGATCTGACATATTACCAATGTCTGTATTGATTAGGTCCCTAGCCTTCCATACTGCCTCTTGTTCTTTTTTTGTGTGGTGACTTTTTCCGCCTTGTCATTTTGTCCGGATAAGAGTATATGGAGGAGCAAATAAAATACTAAAAGGGTGGCAAAGACCCCAGGAAAATACGCTTTAACCAAATCAGAAGAGACCCCAAATCGTGGGGGGGGGGGGGGAAGAAAGGGAATAAAAAGAAGTTCAGAAAAAAAAATAAAAAAAGAAAACAAATAAAGAAAAAAAATAAAAAAGAAAAAATATATATGTATTAGACTGGTGACTAGAACAGGGTCACCCACTTAATTGTGGGGTATTTTGGTCTCTTAGAAGAAACTACCTCCCAAAATTTTAAAGAATGAAAAACATATTATATAAGGGTAAACACAATGAAGGGATGGAATATGCCTATAAAAATGAAAAAAAAATTCTCTTTTTTTAATTTCTAAAAAAAGGAGTTGATAAAGTAAGTTGGTTGGGAGAATAAAGAAAAAGAAAGTGGAGAGAATTTGCTCAGGCTGGAGACTCTTACAAGCCCAGAGCTAGATTTAGGGTATATTTTTATCTACTAGAGGAAGTTGTACCCCAAATTTTTTAGAAGGAAAAAACCCTATGTGTATACAAAAAATAAAGTTAAATACAATGAAGGATAAAATAGGACTATAATAATGAAGGTTCAAAAAAGATTATTATTTTTTTGGAAAGGTATTGTTAAGATAAACTAGTTAAAAAATACGTTAGAAAAGAAAAGGGTAAAAGTTAAAAAAAATTAGTAGAAGAAAAAAAAATTAAAGAAAAAACTAAATTAACTGCAAGACTAAAGAATCATGGGGAGAAAACCATGAATTCCGCGCTTTGCTTTCTTTTATTTTTTTTTTTATTTTTTTATAAACAATTTTTTATCCCCAGGGGTACATGTCTGTGAATCGCCAGGTTTACACACTTCACAGCACTAACCATAGCACATACCCTCCCCAATGTCCTTTGCTTTCTCCTCCTCTGGAATTCCGCTGCTCTCCTTGTTAAGTGAACTTGGTCTTGGCTGGATTTCTTGTTGATCTTCTGGGGGAGGGGCCTGTTGTAGTGATTCTCAAGTGTCTTTGCCCGGGGCAGAGCTGCACCGCCCTTCCCAGGGGCCGGGCTGAGTAATCCGCTCGGTTTCGCTTTCGGGAGCTTTTGTTCCCTGAACGTTTTCCGTAGAGTCCGGAGGACGGGAATGAAGATGGCAACCTCCCAGTCTCTGGCCCGGAGGAGCCGAGAGCTCAGGGCCCCACTCCTCAATGCGCCCTCAGAGAAAAGCCCCAATCATTTCTGTCTCCCTGGCCTCCGGCCATGTTCCGAGCTCACCCAGCCTGCGACGGGTTCAAGGTAACCCCGAGCTGAGAGCTCACTCCTAGGCTCTGTCTCTGTAGCCGGCTTCTCCGCTCCAATACCTGTGAGCTCTGTGACTCTCAGACACCCCCGATCCTTCTGTGACCCTGCGGGACCTGGGGCCACGCTAACCCCGCATGGGCTTCACCCTGATTTAGCCTCTGGAGCGATGTCCCTCCATGGAGCAGACTTTTAAAAGTCCCGATTTAGTGCTCCGTTGCTCCGCCGCTTGCCGGGAGCCGGCCCCTCCCCCGCGGTCTATCCCTAAGGAATGGAAAGGTTGTTGCTGGGTCCTACCTTTCAGAAAGTGGTCGATTTTCTGTTTCTAGAATTGCTGTTCTTCCTCTCTTTGATCTCCCATTGGATTTATAGGTGTTTGCAATGGTTTGATTAGCTATCTAGCTGATCTCCTGCTACCTGATGTCGTCTCAGCTGCTACTTCTCCGCCATCTTGACTCCTTCCCTCCATCTGGAAGGTTTTAAAAACCAATCAGCAGTTTGGGTTTTTTCTTTATTTTGTAACTTTTTTGGAATTAGACAGAACAGAACAGGAAACAATTTTATGTAGCAGATAGCGGAGATGGACCTGTGTAGGCCTCAGCAAAATGATTAAATCGGCCAAATTCGTTTCACCAGGTTTCTCTTCCTCCTGTCTCTGCGCATTTACACAGATTCAGCTCTCAAGATAGTATTTCTCCTAGTCTGCATTATCCTTCGCTTAACTCATTAGCAGACCAGGGGTCCCCGTCTCAATTGTCTGCCAGGGCCAGGAAGGTAACACAGCCAGGCTGAGAATAATATGAGCAAAGAGAGCTGGTGGAGGAGGGTGGGTGTTGAGGGTGAAGCACAGACTGCAGACCAAACCTAAAGACATTTAAATCAATTTAAAATAAACAAAAGCATGCCAGCCAAATAAAACAATTGTTCTTGTGCAATTCAGCCAGAACTTATAGTCCTGTTACAAACTCCTTAAAATCAAGGGTCATCTTACTCAGCTTTTTACCTCCAGCATCATGGAAGAGAGTTTTAGCTAGAGCAAGCGCTCCGTTTAAGTATTTGTTGAATTAAATTAATGGCAAAGGAGCAGCTCTGGAAGCTTAGATATGCTGACACCTGGTGGGGGGGGAGGGATTGCTTCTGACTACAGGGCAGAAACCGCAAGACTTTCTTAGAGTCAACATTTGCTGAACGCTATGCAGGAGCTTCCTGTTGAATTATCATTCAATTCTCACAGAAGCTCCAAGAATTAAGTACCTTCGTTACCACATTTATAGCTGATTCAGCCAGGTTTTCAGTCAAGAAATTTCCCAAGGTCATAAAAAGAGGGAACTGAGATTTGGTTGGAATTCTGGCTGAGAACTGAAATTTAAGTGGAAGGGAAAAAAAAATCTTCAGCTGTCTTGACTCAGCCAGTGTTTTGTACTATAACGAAAATATGTGTGTTAAACAACTTCAACTTAGGCTATTGAATTCCATGGAATATTCAAAACAAATCTGCTTTTCTTGCTTTTTAGCTCATACTTCTTATGCTGCCTACTCTTGTAACCCTAAGGCTTTAACAGGGTGTCAAGAGTCCCCCTCCCTCCAAAAATGTTGATTCCAAATGCCTCCTGAGGCTTCTTTCATACCACAGTTGAAACTAGAGGGAGGAGGAATATGCAGCCATGAGAGAAAAGGAATTCCTGCCATTTGTAACAACATGGGTGGAACTTGAGGACATTATGCCAGGAAAAAGCCAGATGGACAAATGCTGTGTGCTGTCATTTTTATGTGGAACCTTTAAAAAAAAAAAAGGCAAATTCATAAAAACAGAGAGTGGAAAAGTGGTTTCCAGGGGTGCAGAAGGGTGGGCAGTAAAAGGAAGAGGGAGAGGTGAGTAAAAGAGGATAAACTCTCAGCTCTAAGATGAATGAGGTCTGAGGATCTCATGAAAAACACGGCGGCTGTCTAGAGTTGAGAACACTGTATAGTATAATTAAAATTTGCTAGGAGAGTGAAACTTAAGTGTTCTCATCAAGAAAAAAAGATAAATATGAAAGGTGATGGATACTTTAATTAACAGGACAGGAGGGGTCCTTTCACAATGTATACTTGTATCCAATCACCATGGTGTACAGTTTAAATATCTTATAATTATATATGCCGATTATACTTCAATAAAGATGAATTTAGGAGAGAAAGAAAAGGGAGAAGGGAAATAGAGCCTTTCATGACTTGTCTGATTTTCCTTCTAAGTTAAAATGAACACGTTGGTCCTCCAGACACCTCCTGCCTCTGGAACATCTGTTCATGCAGGTCAGGATGCCTTTTCTTGGGTCTTTCTCCTACTGGACTCTATTAATAGAAGTTGTTATTTTGGTTGCAAGGCTCACATCTCATTTGTAGAATTCTCCAGTCACAGTGACCCTCCTACTTTATTCTTCCCTTTAAAAAGAGATGGTCGCTCCCAATTTTCCCCCTCCTACCTGCTACTTAATCAGCAGACAAGGATGGTAGACAACTTAACAGCCTGCCTTGGCTTCAGAGCCCCGTGAACAAAAACCACAAGGAGTTTCCCCCCTAGATGCCCCAAAAGGAGGCACTGTAACATCGTGGGCTTGAAGGTGGACTCTTGAGTCAGGCTGATGTGAGGTTGTGCTATAATCCTCCTTATTTCCTGAGTATATGACCTTGGAAAATTCAGTTTCCTCCTCTGTAAAATGAGACTATGCTATCGCTCGCTCGCTCTCATAATTATCGTGAAGATCAAATAAACTCAGATAATGCTAATAAAGCTCTCCGCAGAATGCCTGGCCCGATAGAATGGCCTGGGCTGTGTTTCAAGTGTTAACAGTTAAATGAGCAAGAACAAAAACTTAAAAGCAAGTGAAAACAATATCCCATCCTGTTGGAGTACAGCAACAGAATACAACACTTTTGAGTGGGAGTTCTGGCCAAAATAAAGTTGATGGTCATGGGTTCTACTCTGACCAAGAACATGCAAAACCCCTGCCTCTCATGGGAAGTACCCCTGACTTGGTTGCTTATGGTCCCAGGAGGTCGGAGAGCAGTGCCAACATTTCTGGACTGTTCCCTGCTGCATGCCTCATGGTATGAGCATGGCTCTCTCCCCTCTCTCCCTTAGATCCTCTTCCTTCCTGCAGCTGCTTGACGTGAGAAAGCTGCCATTTCTTTATTCACTAGGCTGTTCCCAAACCTGTGTAGGTGATCCCTTTTGTGCCAGGCCTCCATGTTCTTTGGTGTGGAACCAAGACAAAGATGGATCGCTTCTTCACTAAAACTGACCACCTCTCACTGCATAATCTCCTGGCTGTGCTATTCATAAAACCCTTTGTCCACCATGACAGAAAAGCTCATTTTGCCACAGTTCTCTTTAGGAACATGGCCTGTTGTGTTTCCCCCAAGCTTTTTCAGGGTCTTTCTTCCCATTGCCCTCATAAACAATTTTTATTTCAGTTCTATTTTCTGGGAAGCAGCAGAAGGTGGTTAAGAGGATAATTCTAGTTACAAAAAGACATGGATTTGGGTCTTGCCCTGCACCTTGGATGTCTCCCCTATAAAACCTGGTATGGTGGCCAGACCCTACAAGAGACCATTGTGTATTGGGGAAGGACCCTCAAATGTCCTGATGGACAGAGTCTGGGAAGTGGCACAGTAGCTGGATTTCATGCTTTGCTTACCTCTTACCCAACTGTGTGCAGCCATCCTGAGAACAACACAGTCCTTTCTAGGACGTGTGGAGCATGAAATAAGATAATAGATATAAAATGAGTTATTGGATATGGTCTAGTGCCTGGCTCATGGCAAGCACTCAACATATAGCTACTTCTTTTATTATTTCTATCCAACAGACACAGAGCTGCCCTCTTCTCTAATCTCCTCTAATCTTGGTCCTCCATTTCATCAAACTACCAATAGAAGGTTTTATTTATCAACTCATCTGAAAAACGAATTCAAAATATTTTGAATGTCATGAGGTAAAACTGGAAATATTTATAAAAGGATTTCATCAGTATATCCCCCAATTCAATGGCAGTGGCAAACAGATAAGGAGTGTTTTTTGTATCACTTTCTGGATAGTACAAACAACCTGATGTTCTCAAAAGAAGATCATTTGGAGATCATTCAATGGCTTCTTGAAACAAAAGTTTTCTTGAACAAAAGTTCTTATATGAGCTGAATATTAGATGTGTTAGGCATGACAGGTAACAGTATTGTAGGTATGCTGGAAAATAGGTTTTGGAGATGTATGCTGAAAAATTGGGGGATGAAGTATCATGATATCATTAATTTATTTTAAAATAGTTCAGCAATAGTGTATTTCATGTCAGTTAAAAGTTTACATAAAAATAAGTCAGCCAAGAAATGATTATGTAAAAAAATGCTAATGTTTGTTGGCTGTAGGAGATAGATATCCTGTTTTGAAATTTTTCATTAACCAAGAAAAAGTAATAAGGTAAGAAACCAAGTGCCTAGTAAAAAGAAAAAAAATTAAAAAGAAATCAGTTCTTAGTTTCCAACTCTATCTCAGAAAATGTTTAAACAATTTTGGTCTACTTTGCACAGAGGAATTAAGATTCTCTCTCTATAGGGGTGCGTGGGTAGCTCAGTTGGTTAAGCGTGTGCTTTGGCTCAGGTCATGATCCCAGAGTTCTGGGATCGAGCCCCACATCATGCTTCCTACTCAGCAGGGAGTCTGCTTCTCTCCCTCTCCCCCTGCTGTTGCTACCCCTCCTTGTGTTCTGTCTCTATCTTTCTTTCAAGTAAATAAATAAAATATTTTTTGAAACAGAATGCTCTCAATGGTGAATCTTCATGATCACTGAAAATGAGCAACAGTGACCAGATGGCCTCTAATATTATTTTGATTTTTATTATTGGCTCCATTCTTCTCAGGAGAAATTTATTCTCAGGCATGTATTTATATAAACCAGTTTAATGTATTATTGCCTGAATTCTGCTATTTATTTTTTTAATTTCCATATTTTTTTAAATTTCAGTGTGGTTGACACATAATGTTACAACATTAGTTTTAGGTTCACAACTTAGTGGCTTGACAAGTTCATGCATTGTGTTATGTTCATCACAAGTATAGTTCCCATCTTCCCATTACACTGCTGGTACAATATCATTAACTATATTCTTTATGCTGTGGTTTTTATTCCCTTGATTTATTCATTCTATAACTGGAAGACTGTACCTCTGTTTCCTCTTCATCCATTTTGCCCTTTCCCCCACTGCAACCATTAGTTTGTTCTCTGTATTTATAGGTCTGATTCTACTTTTTGTTTGTTTATTTGTGGGTTTTTTCTTTTAGATTCCACTTATGAGTGGAATCATATGGTATTTTTCTTTCTCAGACTGACTTGTTTCACTTAGCATAACACCCTTTAGGTTCATCCATGTCGTCTCAAATGGCACAACCTCATCCTTTTAATGGACGTAATATTCCAGTGTGTGCATGTGTGTGCGTGTGTGTGCATGTGTGTGTTACATTTGTGTTATCTATTCATCTATTGATGGGCACTTCGGTTGCTTCCATATCTCGGCTATTGTAAATAATGCTACAGTAAACATAGGGGAGCATGTATCTTTTTGAATTAGTGCTTGGATTATTGAATCATATGGTATTTCTACTTTTAATTTTTAATTGTTGTAGTACATTCCCATCAACAGTGAACAAGGATTCCTTTTTCTCACATCCTTGCCAACACTCGTTATTTCTTTTCATTTTGACTTTAGCTATTCTAACTGGTATAAAGTGATACTTACTGTGGTTTTGAGTTGCAGTTCCCTGATGATTAGTGATGTTGAGCATCTTTTCTTGTGGCTGTTGGCTGCTATCTGTATGTCTTCTTTGGAAAAAAATATTCAAGTCCTTTGCCCTTATTTTAATCTGATTGTTTTGGGGGGCATTGAGTTGCATAAGTTCTTTCTATTTATGGCTATTAATACCTTACTAGATATATTATTTGCAAAGATCTTCTCCAATTAAGTAGGTTGTCTTTTAGTTTTGTTGATTGTTTCTCTTGCTGCGCAAAAGTTTTAATTTGAATGTCATCTCAGTAGTTTATCTTAGCTTTTGTTTCCCTTGCCTGGGGAGAATACCTGGAAAAATGTTGTTACAGCTGATGTCAGAGAACTGACTGCCTATGTTCTCTTCTAGGATTTTTATGGTTTCAGGTCTCACATTTAGGTCTTTAATACATTTTGAGTTTATTTTTCTGTATGAGGTTATAAAGTGGTCTAGTTTCATTATTTTGCATGTAGCTGTCCAGTTTTCCCAATGCCATTTATTGAAAAGACTGTCTTTTCCCCATTGGATAGTATTGCCTCCTTAGCTTAGATTAATTGAGCATATAATTGTGGATTTATTTCTTAGATCTTTATTCTGTTCTATTGATCTATGTGCCTACTTTTGTGCCAGTACCATACTGTTTTGATTATATTTTTTACATTTCTAAATAACATTGCTTCCTTCTACTTAATTTAATGGTTATTTTCCATTTATGGCAAGTGATTCTTAAATTCCATTTATAGTCATTTCATTTTCAAATAAATTTATTTAAGTAGAAAAGTGAGTTGATTTAAAGAAAATTGTTGGTGGAAATTATGACGGTCATAACTGAATGGCGGAAGTTTGGAAAATACTGGGCTAAAGAAAAGAGAAAAATTAAAATGAGTTTAAGCAAATTGTGTTCCTTAAAAGATTAGTTTCAAAATATGCTCCCAGAAAAAAAAAGAAAAAGAAAAAAAACCTACTTTGCAGTAAAATGGGCTTGGGAAACACTGTATACTCTATCACCCCCTAAGAGATTCACAGTGCATGTTAGCATATTAAAAGCTTGAAGAAGTTCTGTAATAAAGAAACTCATTTGATTTTAAGTCAGCAGTTCCCAAATTTATTTGACCAGAAAAATTTTTTTCCCCCAAATAAAACTATTAACATTGAGATTCATTTTAGGAAATGCTGGTGGTAAGGAGTTTTATGTTTAGGGAAGAAGGGCTTGCTAGGATTGATGAGAATAAACATCAGCTGGAGCCTGCCTTTCTCACTCTCTCCTTCCTTGGCCCTTTCAGAGGATCAGAGGGCAGAGGAGCTGACAAAGCAACAGGGGAGGGTTGATATGGAAGAGGGAAGATCCAAATAACAGATGAGATGTTGAGTAGCTCAACAGCAGGTCAGATCCCATAACAGAAATAACTCAGCAGGAACCTCTGAGGCAGTCAACTCTGCATAAGGAAATGGGAAGGGGAGAAGATTTTAAAGCTGAGTTAAGAAAAAGGGGGTGTTGTGTAAACTGCAAAAGTAGCTCAGAAGAATTCAAGCTTGAGTCTTCGGAGTCCTGTTTGCTTTCAGAATGCATTCTAGACATTAACATTCAAACTTGGGGTACTATTTTATTTTCCGACATCTCCCTACTTTTTGTTGTGTCCTGGAAAATAACCTAGGCAATTACAATTACTAGATAAAAGGTGAAAGAGTGCTTCGTGAAATTAAAAAGGCACTTTAAAGAACATTTTTCAATGTCTGCTTAACATTTCCAAATCTGCCTGTTTAATAAAGATGGTTTTAATCTGAAAAGCTCCAAAATTCAGAGAGAAATGTGTGAGTAGAATGAAGAAGAAGAAGATCATCTTAA
Source organism: Mellivora capensis (assembly GCA_004024625.1). Classification (NCBI taxonomy): domain Eukaryota; kingdom Metazoa; phylum Chordata; class Mammalia; order Carnivora; family Mustelidae; genus Mellivora; species Mellivora capensis. The sequence goes on from PISX010004292.1 coordinate 56,497, forward strand.
ATATCAGAGAATGGGCTCATCTTCGAAGCCCAAGATACAAAACACAAAGGAAGACATTGAAAAAAGTGTCATTCTATAAACCTGGCAATGGTAAACACAATAGCATTGGACCTGAGACACTGAACCTCTTTGGAATAAAGACTAGCACTCAACTATGAAGAGCTTGATGCATTTCTAGAGTAAAGAAGTGGAATAATTGAGGAGGCAAATTTTGCATTAAAACCCAAAATACATCTACACGTCTAACATAAAGTAGGCGTGTTGTAAATGTCAGCCATTAATTCCTTCACAACAACTATTTTGTCCATTCCCTGCCCCCAACATTTCTCAGTGTGCTATGCCTGGGAGGGCTTATATTCTTCCCTTATATTGTCAAGAAAAAGGAAATAATAGGACCTGAGAAATTCAAGCTGGCTTATTATAGTAGACAACAGCTGAAGAATTGGGGAAGGAAAGCAGTATTTTCCCAAAACACGTAGATTGAAGAAATTTGAAGGATAAAGGAAAAAAAAGTCTAGTGTTCCCTTGGTTTTCTAAATATGAGTGTGCTAGAAGCAGACCACACTACGAATTACTGACAAAATAAGAACTAGCAATGTTAATGAGGACAGCCTGCTTATGGTGGGGCTTATGGTGAGGTCGTATCCTGCCTTTCCTACCTGCTTTGATGTGGTTTTCTTCTCATTTGCCCACCCAATGCATTGTCATCACTCAGGCAGTCCTTAAGTTTTATTAAGAGGAAATTGTCCCTAATGTAGCTGTAGACTTGATGTGTCCATGGGAGGAGGTGAGTTCAGGATCTTCCTACTTGCCATCTTGAACTGGAACTTCAAAAGAATTTTTTTTAATTAAAGAGGGAGGGGCTTGGTCTGAATTACAGATTTTTGAATGTAGATTCCATACAGCCACCAGATTCATAAAGCCCTTGAAATTTTACGCATATGGATTTTCTGGGGGAGAGGATCCATAGCTTCTATTAGATTCTCAAAGGGAAACCTGACCCAAAAAAGGACAAGAACTATTAGATCAAGTTCTTTCTTTCTTTTTTTTTTTTAAAGATTTTATTTATTTATTTGACAGACAGAGATCACAAGTAGACAGAGAGGCAGGGTAGAGAGAGAGGAGGAAGCAGACTCCCCACGGAGCAGAGAGCCCGATGCGGGGCTCAATCCCAGGACCCTGGGATCATGACCTGAGCTGAAGGCAGAGGCTTTTTTTTTTTTTTTAAAGATTTTATTTACTTGACAGAGATCACAGTAGACAGAGAGGCAGGCAGAGAGAGGGAGGGAAGCAGGCTCCCTGCTGAGCAGAGAGCCCGATACGGGACTCGATCCCAGGACCCTGAGATCATGACCTAAGCCGAAGGCAGCGGCTTAACCCACTGAGCCACCCAGGTGCCCCTGAAGGCAGAGGCTTTAATCCACTGAGCCACCCAGGTGCCCCAAGACCAGGTTATTTCTAAGCTTAGCCCAGGTGAATATTAATTCAGAACCACTTAAAAAAGAAATACTTTGGGGCACCTGGGTGGCTCAGTGGGTTAAAGCCTCTGCATTCAGCTCAGGTCATGATCCCAGGGTCCTGGGATCGAGCCCCGCATCAGGCTGTCTGCTTAGCGGGGAGCCTGCTTTCTCTTCTCTCTCTGCCTGTCTCTCTGCCTACTTGTGATCTCTGTCAAATAAATAAATAAAAATATTTAAAAAAAAAAGAAATACCTTTATTTGATTATCTTAATAGTTGATTGTTAAACTATATGTTCACACTAGCTTAAATAAATGGTTCAATTGAAAGAAAACACTTAATTCTTTTCTTTAAAAGATCTTAAAAAGCTAAAATTCATTTTCCCCTCCATGCTAAAAAAACTCCCAACAGATTTGGCATGATTGGTAGAGTAATAGAAAACCTAGAGCATAAACAATTATCTAAATGAGAGCAGAGCTGATTTCGAATTCACAAATTAGAATTAAGGTTGCACTGAAAATTTGGAAGTGATTCTACTCTTGAGTGTTTAACTGATTTTCATTTTAGGCCTTGTTTAAGAAGAAGAATACTAAGTTGAGTGAGTGAAGAATCTTCCCAACTCAAAAAAATATTCACAATGTGTCCAGAAAGCAAAGGACTGAAGCAATGATGTAAATATATAAGAAGTGGTTTAAACAACTTAAACACTTGTCTTAATTACACACTGGACAAAAATCAGTGTTTCTTTAGGGGCTCAAATTGTCTGGTTGAGTTGTTTGTCCTGATTAAATTAGACAAATAGATATTTGCTCTCTACCTACTCTTCCATGACAATGATTTCAACAAATGTATTTTTATAGACATTTCTTCTAAACATTTAAAGATAAGCTATATTGATTGGATAGAGAAATATTTCTTTATTTAAACTCAATTTCTTCATTTCTTAGATTCTGACCAGAGGAGTTATTTTTGGAGGCTACTGACTGTGGCTTCTTTGGTATCAACTTGAGTAGCCAGTAAGTAGGATATGAGATCCACATCCCAGACAGTATTATGGGTTGGGTTTTATTCCTGACACCACTGCTTATCATTTTTTGCTTCAGGTCCTCTTTTTTCTCTCTTTTTTTAATCATGTTATGTTAGTCACTATGCAGTACGTCTTTAGTTTTTTGATATAGTGTTCCATGATTCATTGTTTACATATAACACCCAGTGCTCCATGCAGTCATGCCCTCCTTAATACTCATCACTGCACTCACCCATCCCCTAGCCTCCTCCTGTCTAAAACCCTCAGTTTGTTTCCCGGAGTCCGTAGTCTCTCATGGTTCATCTCCCACTCCGATTTCTCCCCCTTCATTTTTCCCTTCCTTCTCCTAATGTCCTCCATGCTATTCCTTATGTTCCACAAGTAAGTGAAAGCATATGATAATTGGCTTTCTCTGTTTGACTTATTTCACTTAGCTTAATCTCCTCCAGTTCCATCCACGTTGATGCAAAAGTTGGGTATTCATCTTTTCTGATGGCTGCGTAATATTCCATTGTATATATGGACCACAACTTCTTTATCCATTTTTCTGTTGAAGGGCATCTTGGCTCATTCCACAGTTTGGCTATTGTGGACATTGCTGCTATGAACATTGGGATGCCTATGGCCCTTCTTTTTGCTATATCTGTATCTTTGGGGTAAATACCCAGTAATGCAATTGCTGGGTCCTAGCATAGCTCTATTTTTAATTTTTTGAGAAACTTCCACACTGTTTCCCAAAGTGGCTGCACCAACTTGCATTCCCACCAACAGTGTAAGAGGGTTCCCCTTTCTCTACAACTTCTCCAACATTTGTTGTTTCTTGCCTTAGTGATTTTTGCCATTCTAACTGGTGTAGGGTGGTATCTCAATGTGGTTTTGATTTGAATTTCCCTGATGGCTAATAATGTTGAACATTTTTTCATGTGTCTGTTTGCTATTTGTAGGTCTTCTTTGGAGAAGTGTCTGCTCATGTCTTCTGCCCATTTTTTGACTTGATTATTTGTTTTTTCGGTGTTGAGTTTGAGAAGTTCTTTATAGATCTTGGATATCTGCCCTATGTCTGTAGTGTCCTTTGCAAATATCTTCTCCCATTCTGTGGGTTGTGTCCTTGTTTTATTGACTGTTTCCTTTGCTGTGCAGAAGCTTTTTATCTTAATGAGGTCCCAAAAGTTCATTTTCTTTTTTGTTTCCCTTGCCTTTGGAGACATGTTTTGGAAAGAAGTTGTTGTGGCCAATGTTGAAGAGCCTATGTTCTCATCTAGGATTTTGATGGATTCCTCTCTCACATTGAGGTCTTTCATCCATTTTGAGTTCAATGAGAATTAGATCCTGTAGCTTCACCTAATAGGGATATCAACAACTGTTCCTGGTTTAGTGGGATATGAAGATCAAGTAGAGGTTATTTACTACTTTCTTAATCTCCACCTTCCACTAAACCAGGGCCAGTTGCTGATATCCCTATTAGTTGAAGCTACAGGATTTTACTCTCATTAATCTCCCATACAATAGTCTGCATTGATTCCTGCAGAGGTCCAATGGGAACCCCCTGGATAATGATCACATGTTTCCTGTCTCCTCTATGGCTGATATGATTGGGAAAGAAACTGACTAAGTCTCTTCCCAAAAGGCATATTCTTACTCTTCAAGGCATACTCCTCCTTAATTACTTTATTTTAGGAGGTAGAGAAACCCTAGTGGTTTTTAGAAGGGATGGGCATAATCGGTACCTTGCTTGTTGTGCTGCCACCAGCTTTGCATTGCCAGAAGTACACCGTCACATCCCAGGAGACTGAGAGCAAGAACTGGCCATGTGAATCCAACAAACTGGGATGGTGATTCTTCAGCTGTGCTAGGAGATCACATGATGCATTTTATCATGGGAAAGCCTCTTCATGATGGGGATTTTACCCTGCTGGAGAAAGAAAATCATGTTTAGAAATGGGGAACAGATGGTGATGCTCTGGAACCCACAAAAGCCGGAATCTCAAGGATGTCTTGAGTAGTCAGCTGCTCAGCCCCCTCAGCAAAAGGAGGTTCCCCAAGAGAAGACCGAGTTGGATTGTTTCTTGGAATACTACTTAAAGGTCACTTCAATAAGCTTACCTTGAACACACTATTTAAAATCAGACCTACTGACACCCCTGAGCCTCCATTGTTTGCTCCACTCTACCCATTCCATAGCCCTTATCTTTTCTATATACTATAGTCAACTTATTAAAGACTTACTTTAATTTTCATCATCCTATGTCTCTATCAGAATGTAAGCGCCACACAGGCAGAGATCTTTGTTTGGTTCATGAAAATTCAGCTGAACCATATAAAATGATATTTCCATTTTGGGGGGGTTAATACGATACTGTGTCCCAAGAATACAGAATAGTGTCTGCTATGTAGTAGGCCCTCAGTGAATATTTACCAAATGAATTGTGGAGAAGTAGCGCTGATTCTACATGTCAGTGAGATAGCAAGAAAGATTATGTGGGAAATATTTTCATTTATGGTTTAAATTTTCCACACAAGCTCTAAGCATCCTCTTCCAGGGAAAAGAAGGGCTTAAAGAATCCATTCTGCAGCAAATATTTTATGTATGTTAAGGTGTATAAAGTGATATGGGAGGAATTGACATTAGCACCCATACCTACACCTCTTCTAAAAATTCATTTCAAACATCCTACTCTAGCTGCCAGACTGCTGCCTCCCTCATTCTGGCACTTCTGCTGCAACAGAGAATAGAGGGACTCCATTCCAGTGAATCTACATCTTTTTCCTTATCCATTTACCTCTTACAGCCTTACTTCCATCCTTATCTCCCCATGGCTCATCATGATGATCAGTCCATTATAAATATTCTCTCTCCATCACACCTTCCTGGTAAACCCTCCTTACTGCCTATAACCAACTCCCCACTTCTACCTGAGAAACTGAATCAATGTCTGTTTGTTCATAAAAGGAAAGCAGAGTTCTGAATTAAGAGATTTGCGCAAGGTACACATAGCTAACCGTGGGAGTAATCTGTTTTTTTAAGTAAGCTCTACACACAACAACTTGGGCTAAAACTCATGACCCCAAGAGCAAGAGTCCCATGTTCTGCTGACTGAGCAGCCAGGTGCCCCACCCTGAGGACAATCATAATAACACCCAACATTCATTAAGCAAATGGTTTATATCATACATTGTCAGAAATGTGATATCATTCATTTTCATAACAACCCTCTTCCCCTATAGATAAATATGCTGAGGTTCAGGGAGATTAAGTAAGTTGCCCAAGTCACCCTGCTAGCCAGTAGTCTATGTTTCAGTCATTCAACCACTGTTTATTAAACTAGTAATCTCTGCAAGCAATACTGGGGACTAAGTCTATACTTGTAAACAGAAGACACAGTTTTTGCCCTAATAATGACATAGTAATGGCCAACATTTACATGTTTACACTCTTACAAGGTCCTTGGCATTTTTTTGTTTCACTCTCACCAAAACTCTGTGATATAGCCATAATCAACAGGATATACAGTATCCAATGAGAAATTAAGTTTTAAAGAAGAACCTTCCCAAGATCCTAGTGCCAGTAGATGAACTGGCAATGTCCTAGCCAGGTGTACGGATCCATAAAATCTGATTTCCAAATTCACTTTTCTTATCACTATGCTATGGTTCTTCCTGGAGCTTGAAGTCTAGTGGGCAAGAAGGACACTAATAGTAAACCGCAAATAAATACATGAGATTTTTCAGGCCACCTTCTAGACCCCTTGGAAAGATAATCCAACGCCAGTAGGCCTCTTTTTATACTTTGATAACATCCCCTTCCTCTGACTTGCCACATCCATGGAGGTTATGGAACTGTGTGTGTGGATGTCTGCCAGATTGTTCATTCTTATAATACGCATGATGCCAGGCAAACCCTATTTTTATATGACGGTTTCTATTGAATTAAAAAAAAATCCTGTCAAGTTAAAGAGAAAGAAAGTGCTTATAAACATTCCAAACATTTGTTTTGTGTTGGCTGGAGTTGGAGTCTAAATACAAGCTGCAAGTGTGACTAATAATTATAATCTAATTTAGTGCACTGAATTGGAAAGGAATAATTACTGCTTAGGACTTTTTGGAGTAAATGATTTATGGTTGACCTACAGTAAATTATTATTGGAATTAATAGTGGGAAAGGGAGGAATTTTAATGCAAATTAATTAAGTTTGGAGCCCTTTCTGTTTAGGTTGAGAGAACAGTGGAAAATTCCAGGGTCTTATGTTATTTGGCTGAATTTGGACTTGGGATATGGGATAAATATTCTGCTGGTGTCTGTAGGTCTTGGGTGTAAAGAGGTCTTGGGCCTCATTCCAGGCCCAGGGCTTTTCTGACCTGATCAGAGAAGAGCCCTGAAAGAAAAACTGTCTCCTTTTCCAAAAGAAAAATGTATCCTCACTGAGTCAATGCCTCAAGACTTTTGTACCCTCTCCAGTGTCGGTCTCTGGAGCCACCAAAGCTGCCGTCACCAGCATTTACTGAGTGCCAACAGTGAGCCTTAAGTTATGTCCAGGGATTTCCAACCTCCCCAAGATTGACATTTTGTTGTGGGATGTTGTTCTGTGTGTGTAGGATGTTGAAAAGCATTCCCTTGCCTCTACTCACTAGATGCCAGTTCCATCCCCCAGTCATGACAACCAATAATGTCTTCAGATATTGTTGAATACACCCTGGGGAAAGGGGCAGAGTTATCCCTAGTGAGAACCACTATGCAAGATGCTTTATGTGCATTATCTAGTTCATTCCTTACAATACCCTGTAAGACATGTGTATTAGTACCCATTTCACAGATGAAAACACTGAGGCTTAGAGAGGTTATACTTGGCCAGAGTCACAAAGCTAATACATGTGGAACCTAGGATTTAAACATATCTCTATTCAAAAACTAATGATGTACTATATGTTGGCTAATTGAACATAATAAAAAAATTTTAAAAAAAACCCACATCTCTATTGACCAAAGCCCCCATTTTTAGGTAAATGGTATTTTTTAGATTAAGTCGCCTCTCTCATTTTTAACAAATAAGCAGCAGCTAAGTGATTTGGTCAATATCAGACAATTAATTTGTAGCAGAGATTGGTTTACAAATGAGACATCCATAAACCAGCTGGTCATAGGAAGAGGAAATTCAGCTGATAATTGAAAAGCATATCCACAGCAACCTTGTTGTGTTGCTGGTCTTAAGTTCCTCCCCTCTTTTGAATGTTGTTCTTTTATTTGTACAATTTAGCTTGAGTATAAAGGGGTCTTTCAAATCTCTGTCAATTAACTCTGAAACACATTACTGAGATTTTAAAATCTGTTTCTTAACATTGTAAAGAAACAGACCCTTGGGTTGTTGCTGCTTTATAATTATGTATAAAAGCATTCCAACCTACTCAAATGTTTTACCAGCCCATTTTTCCAACAGCAAGTAGGAAAAAAAGCCAAATAATCCAGTGATAATTCTGTTACTAACATACTCTGGTCCTGCTGGTGGTCCAGTGGCTAAGGGGGTAGCTAGCTACATGACTATAATAAACCAGCAACAGACAGCCTTGGAGTAGAACCTTGTAATGGCCACTCCAGCCAGCATTATTATTCAATTCCACGTGTAACACAGTGGGGCCTGATCTGAAATTTCTGCCCAGTAGGTGTCTAGCCACAGAAATCAATGTTTTCTCTACAGTAGATAGGCAAGTGCTTTCAGAATCTGTTAAGCTGAAGAAATCTAATAGAGAGATCTGCATAATTAGCTCTTTGACTAATCTCACTCTTGCCTTGGGGTAAGAGACAATTAAGACTGCAAAACCAGTTTCAAATATTTGAACTATAGGGGGAAAATGTACAGACTTTGCAGATCTAGAGTAAGAAACTATTCTCCCTGAAAGGTCTTCAGCTTTTTGGGATATAGAGCTTTCCTGGTAGCAGGTAGGTTTCTTCGGTTCTGAGGAACTGCTGGTTTCCAAGAATCTATGCTCGTGGATTTTCTGAGGCCAGGGATCCCAATCATAGATGTGGTCAGTGAGTAGTGCTGGACCAAGGAAGGGAAGTCGGCAGGGCAGAGTGAGAACTAGCATCACAGAAGGCAAATTACACCTATCTGGTGATAATAGAAGATGTAGAGAATAATTTCAAGATTTAGAAATACAGGGTAATACATTTTTTTTTAGACTTTCAGCTTGGCTTTACTAAAAAGAACTACTACCAACATAGAGTATAGAGTTCAAAAGCCCATCCATGGACTCCGATCATCTGGGTTCTGATCCTAGCTCTCCCACCTACTGGCTGTGTGACATGGGATGAGCTGTTCAATTTCTCTTGGCTTTGTTGTCTTCATCCTAGGACAGGTTCATAGTAAGAGCAACCTCATAGAGTTGTTTATAAGGCTTATCTGAGACAATACCAACAAAAATTTAGATCTGAGCATAACACATGGCACTTAGTGAATGCTGGCTGTTGTTGTACAATCTAGCCCACTTAGTAATGGGGTAACTAACCCCATTATTATAACATGAGGTATGGAATCAAAGGGCTCTCCTATGATACACTGTAGCCTGTCATATTACCTTGACAGGGTGGGGAAATGTCATGGCAAGACTCTAGCTATATAGTGAGTCTGGCACAGATCGGAGCTTTCGGAGCTCCTGAACAGCAGCGCAATCTTCTCCCCATCTGAAGAATGTCCTTCTTCAACACAGTGATATCTAGGACATCTGTGAGCCATTGCTATTGAACACAGGAAAAGAATCATTGCTACATATCTCATCTTTGTCTGTTCAGGATGCTGTGACATACACAAATGTGTGGTTTAAGCTTTAGGATAAAGCAGAAAATCCTAATAATGTCTCTAAAGGGATATATCTATCAAACTAATGAGATTATCACACCTTGAGAGGAGGTAAAATGAGATCCTTACAACATATGTTTAGGGTTAGGTATTGAATACATTTTGATTAATACCACACCTCTCTGGGTACCTAGATTAAATACAGATTTTAACAAAGATTTTAACTCATCATATCCTGGCCATAAATGATTTAGGTTTCACTGTCTAATAAACCTGGTCTTTCTAAGCAAGATAAAGAAGTTGAACTAATAATCACTAGACCTTCTTTGGTCACTGAGAAATTAAGTCAGTGAGTAGTAAACCTTAGTTTTGCCCACATTAGCAGAGATGAACAAAGAAATTAGTCTGTTCTAACAGAAAGAGCCAAGAACATGGACTGGATCATGCAAGGACTATATGACAGTCCTTGGAAGTCAATCAAATCCATCCTCCGATCTCCTGAGACCCAGCCCTTTTCTTCCAACTTTTCTCTAACCAAGTGCTTTGTCACGCAGAGCCCAACACAAGCTCATTACAATTTAGAGGCCATCACTGCGTCCATCACCAGCCATCTTCATCTTAAGAAACAGAAAGCCTAGGGGCACCTGGATGGCTCAGTCTTTGGGCGTCTGCCTTTGGCTCAGGTCATGATCCCAGCGTCCTAGGATCAAGCCCTGCCTCAGGCTCCCTGCTCTACAGGAAGCCTGCTTCTCCCTCTACCACTTCCCCTGTTTGTGTTCCCTCTCTTGCTATGTCTCTCTCTGTTAAATAAGTGAATAAAAATCTTTAAAAAAGAAAGAAAGAAAGAAAGAAAGAAAGAAAGAAAGAAAGAAAGAAAGAAAGAAAGAAAGAAAGAAAGAAAGAAACAGAAAGCCTGTTGGCCTGTCATTTGCTGAGACTAGGACAAAAGAACAGGAGAAATGGATGATTAGTGTTGCTCTTTTTCTCTGTCCACTTTCCTCTTGTAAAATGCTCAATTTGATTAGACCATGTTGAGGTAAAGAGGGTTAAAGATGCCCCAGATCAATTCCTTACTAACCCAGATGACATTTGTAACAAGATTATTAGACACCCGGGGTACAGATAAACTCTTACAGAGGCTGAGAGAAAAGCAATCGCCTTTACCTTACCAGACTCCAGGGGTGTGGCTGAAGATTATTAGAAACCTGGGGTATTTATGAATGAAATGACACTTCAGTTCCAGGAAACTGGAGTTTGGGAAAATGATGTCATTTTTTTTCTGACAGCTGGGGCAGCTCTTGAGGCCTCTGCACATCTCTGATATGACTGTTCGGTGCTTCGATAAAAGGAAGGATGCCTTATTCATATTTTTAACCTTTTCTATCTCCGATTTCATCCTTCCCTGTTAGGTTAATGACTTTCCCTCTTCAGTATTGAGGATGAATTAGATTGTGTCACAGGGAAAAACATGCAATCTGCAAATTCATCATTTTTGGAGACTATGAATTTCAACAAAATTACTGACTTTCAGCAAACATAAAGGAAGAATATGATTTATGTTATATAAAGTCCTTAAATTGAGCATGCGCCCTTCTGAGTTGCTTTTAACCTTAGGAAAGCAAATTGAAAATTTTGCAAAACTTAAAGACAGCTTATACAATTGAAAATTTTTTTAATGGAATTTATTTCCTTCTGAAAGAGTTTCAGGTGTTTCATCATGGATCACATGGAAAGAGCCAAAAAATAGTTAGTAATCCTTTAAGTACAGAAATCCCCTGGGCCCTGTGTTAGTGAAGTAAGTGATACATTAATTTATTGCTTAATTCAATCATAGTAAGTTTTCTCATCCAAGAAAGAGAAGAGTTTTAGAAGTAAAAACATATCTAGTTTCATATACAGACAAAAATGAAACAGAACATAAAGATAACCAAATTAGAAATTTTCATTAGGAAACACATCACTTTCCTTGCAATAAAATATATTTGGGTTCTGACATTTTCAAGTTATGTGATCTTGGGCGAGGGGCTTAATCTCTTCATGCTCTACTTTCCCCATTTGGAAAATATCGCCAGAAGGCTTAATTGAGATAATGTATATAAATGCCTGGCACTGTGCCTGTCCCAGAGTAACCACTCTGTAAGTATTAGTGATATTTTTTTCTTACTTACTTGCAATTTTTGCTATCTTATTCAACTTTAAGTGGCCATAAGCCACCTTTAGTCTTTTTGGAATAAGCAAGAGCAAATTATAAATTAATATGTTCATTGTGTGGCAGCCACAGAAATAGATAATGACCCTTGGATGTGGAAATGACTATTGTATTTTTACTTTGCAAAATCCACCTCTATTGACCCAGAATCAGGGACTTGAGCTAGGGAAGGGGATAGGGAGTGTCCTAAACTGTGGGATAGCTCAAACTGCTGAGGATAGGATAATCATATATCTGCTTGCCAGTAACAGTAAGGGCTCATGCTCGTTGTCTTGGCATAATTATTATAGATCCCTTTACACTAAAGCGTTCTGATTGGACAATGAAATTTACTGTCACCATAATGATCGCTTCATTGAGATCTCCCTGGAAAGAGGACAAGTTGATACTGAATGAGACAGGAGCTTTGAGAGAAGCCAGAAAACTGTTCCCGAGGTTTTGGTCCAAAAGTTGACCTAGGTCATCTTACAGAAAATATCTTTTCAATGTCTCAGTCCTAATAAAGATTAAAGGAGGTTTTTCATTATTTCATTAAATATTTAAAAATATATAGCTTTCTAAGCACAATCTGATTAATTAAATTATCTGGGCCTTAGGTCTCTGTTTTTCTCAATGTCAATATATTGAAGTTGAGATGATGACCAAAAAGCCACAGATGTGAGTAAGCTGTTTCTTGGGGTCCACTGGCGTGACCAGGCCTCGTGGAGGTCCATGGAGTTTGGGGTCTGGCCCTAAGCTGTGTGGATCCACAGACTGAATTTTCTAACAGCCTCTCAGAGCCAAGGACTGAGTACAGCAGGGAGAGAGCTGCTGGCCTCGAGGACAATGAAAATAAGGATGAAAACAATAGCTCTCATAAGACTTATGAATCACAGACCTGTACCTCTGAAGCCAATAATACATTATATGTTAATTAATTGAATTTAATTTTTTAATGTTTAAAAAAATAAAAAACAAAAAAGAAAATTATAACTCTCAAATGTCAAGCCCTATTCTGAGCACTTTGAATAGGTTATTTGAACTCTTTCGTTTCCAAAGCATAAGGTATGAAACAGAGTTTTCCTGGAGTGTGAGCTGTCTTAATCCTGTAGCAGATCCAGAGGATCATGGGTCATGCTGTGACCAGGTCATACACAGGATGTCTCAGTAAAAGAGGAGTCTGCGTACTCTATTAAAAAAAATGCATATGTTCTGTGTTTGTGACCTGTAGGGTCCTTGAGTGGGGGCCCCCTCTTGCTCAGGCATAAGGAGAGAATCAGAATTAAGGAATATTATCTCCTATTTTGCAGTGAAAGGACTTGAGCCACAATGAGATTAAGAATTTTGTTCAGAGTACAGGACACCTGGGTGGCTCAGTTGGTTAAGCGGCTGCCTTCGGCTCAGGTCATGATCCCAGCATCCTGGGATCGAGTCCCACATCGGGCTCCTTGCTCAGCAGGAAGCCTGCTTCTCCCTCTGCCTCTGCCTGTGCTCGCTGCCTGTGCTCGCTGCCTGTGCTCGCTCGCGCGCTCTCTCTCTCTCTCTCCCTCTCTGACAAATAAATAAATAAAATATTTTAAAAAAAAGAATTTTGTTCAGAGTGACACAGACAGCTAATTAGAGAAAAGGTTTATAATCCCAGCCATCTCATTCTGAAGCCTGTGCTTTTAGCCACTTTGCAATATTTCTGCCTTATGCACCCCTGCATTGATGTTACTATATTTTATATCCCTGTGCACACACAGTCTTTGGGCCACGGGAAGCCACAGACAAGAGTAAATGTTTGTCCAAGACAACTCTGCTATAAACACATGTGTCCATACTCTGCTCTTTTTCTGGCACACATTGTTCATTATTGATGGTCATTCATTCAACATAACTGTGCACCTACTATCTTCTGGGGACTCTTCTAAGTTTTGAGGAAGTTAGCAGGGGACAAAGAGACTAAGTCCCTGCCCTCAAAGAGTTTATAATCTATAGGAAGGAAAGAGATCATGAAAACATATGTACAGACTAGATCACTGAATTGTAATCATTTTCTTTTTTACCAAAGAAATTTTTATCTTAGTCAAAAATTACCTAGAACACTAATACTATATATATATCAACATATCAAGAAGAATACTGTGTGGTAGAAACAAACACAGAGCCCAGAGGCCACTCCCCTGGCAGTCTTCTGTCTATCTGCCTCATCTCCCAGCACTTATGGAGGGCCCTCTAAAGAACACAGTTTGAAAACCATTGATCTAGAATATCTGTTGCCAAGGAAACATAAAAAAAAAATTCCCCCAATCCAGAAACTTCTCCACAAAAGGTAGAAGAGAAGGAAAATAATTTTCTTACTGAATAAGCATTCAACCCAGACATGATGCACATCACAGGGGGTCACCAAGAGATTGCAAAGACAGAAAGAGATCTCATCTTCTGATAGAGCCAAGCAGGCACCGCCCTTTACATACATCCCCATAAGACAAATGATAACTAGCCCTCAGGTAAGAACTCCTGACAGCAACATTGGTTACACATAGTTCATCCTAGATGCACCTGTCAGCTGGAACGACTGTCTGGGTTAGCTGATTGGCTCTATCCAAACACAAATGTACTCTGTTTTTCTGTGCTCTTATCTTACAGCTTGGAGCAAGGCACCCATTGAAATTAGGCTCCTATCCTCCAATAGAAACTGGGAAACAGGGGATCTATTTCCCTCCATGTTTATATTTCAAAAAGATATGTCAGTAGGTCCTTGAGAAAGACATGCCTAGATCACAAATTTGACAAAAGTTTTATTTAGTTTCTAAAAAGATTGATACACATTTCAATGAGACAGAGAAAGAAATAATTACATTTTTTTAAAAGTAAATGCTCTAGTAACAGGTTCTAGGGAGGAGGAATCTCTTCCCTTTTCCACAGGGGAAATTAAGCTTCTTATATTTAGTTTGTATTTCTCCCTGCACCATTCAGATATAGGCAGCTGATTTTAAAAATAAAGACAAAAACAGGGGCACCTGGGTGGCTCAGCCATTTAAGCGGCTGGCTCTTGGTTTCAGTTTAGGGCACAATCTCAGGATTCTGGAATAGAGCCCTGTTTCAGGCTCTGTGCCCAGCACAGAGCCTGCTCAAGGATTCCCTCTCTCTCTCCTCCTTCTGTCCCTCCACCTATTCATGTGCATGCTCTCTGTCTCCCCCACTAAAATAAATAAATAAATCTTTAAAAATAAAAAATGAAAACAAAACAAAAAATGTTGTTTTCCAACAGAAGGATGTAATTGATGGTTTTGAAGAAATGGGTTTACAGAAAACAAATGCCTTCCCGATCTCAGTTCACATCCATTGGAGTAAAGCAGATGTTTCTGACCCTACAACCAGTCTGTGACAATCCTGATTCATGCCTTTGGCCCAAAGTGCCCAAAAGCATTACCCAAAGAGTGAAACTTTTCTTCCCCTGGCTCCGAAGACCCAGAAGTATTACCATATCCCATGGAGCTAGAATAAAAGAGTCCAGAAATGAAGATGTTGGCTTAGAATCATACATTGTTGAAGGCCAAAAGTGTCTTAGAGCTCATACAGTCCAATATTTACCTAAGGGGACACAGATGTCCTGCCAAGGTACGTGTGTGTCTGAAGTCAATTAACCTACAAGCTAATGTCTAGAAGAGAACAGAAGAAACATGTAGGTTATTTCTTGTCTTACAGAGAAGCTCTGTGCCCAGATACACTGTTTCTGGTCCAGTGGTTGTGGAATTTGGGAAGAGGTGCAGAAATGGCATGGTAGAGCAACCGCATCTGGGATTCAGTGTCCTCTTCGCTCCGCATTGAGTGCACCCTCACCCCTCTCCCCCGTGATGTAAAGCAAGCATGATGAAGCCATTCTGCTGGTAGTGATTATAGAAGACAGTGACATCAAAGAGGCTCTGTCTGAATTTGGAAGCCCAAACACAAAAGAAAACCAAACTGAAACAAGAGAAGGAAACTTCTATAGCATTAAAAACCTGGAAATGCCTAAGGAGTGTCATCCATTCCTCACTTTCATCTTGCAGATGGGAACGTGGATGAAGAGAGAATATCTCTCTGCCTCAGCAAGGGAAGGTGGTGAATGGCTTTAAAGGACAAGGAGACCTTGGCTTGTAATGTCACAGCATTCCAGAATATCTGCAAGGTTGTTCAATTTCACTTGAACTGTTATTTGTTTTCTCTTTACTTTAGTAGTTCATGCCCCATGGGGGAAGCTAGGCATGTTTGATAAGATGTATATGAACCCACATGTTGTTACCATATTGTATGCCATACGACCAAAGGGACCCACCTTACTGAAGACAACCTTGAGTTATACCTATGCCAGAAGACCAGACTGGTTGGTTATTGGAAGATTTTAAGATTTTATGGGGGTAAGAGGGCATCACAAAGGGCTCCTGATATCTGAACTCAAAACCCAGGGTTTCTCCCCAAGGAACAAAAGGTTTGAACAGTGCATTGGGCATCCCAACTTTTAAGACATACTCTTGAGACACGATCCCCCAAAGCCTCTTAAAAACCAGTGTTTTTAAGAGTGGGTCTTGTGTCCCAAGACCCACAAGACTCTAGTGATCTGAGTCACTGTTCTTATAGGGTTTCTGGGCTCAGACTCACCATCCTGGCTCAGAGGCAGATAATGTGTGCCTTTAAAGCAAAGGAGGCTCACCTGCTTATATTAAAACATCACTCTGAGGGCAAGCATCTAATTTAACATATGCATCTCGAAGCCTGGTGGAACACTCTTCAGGGACAAAGGCTGCCAGGCTCTCCTTTTGCCATGCTCCAGAGCATCAGCACTATTAGAAGGGAGCTTTTACATGAGTCTGTTGCCCCAATTTGTGTGGCTGCCACTTAGAGGACACCTTTTAATTGCCTGGCTCTGGTGGCCAAGAGAGCTTGCATTCCTATTTCCATAGGACTGTACTAATTGGTGTCACCAAGAAAGGACCTCACATCCCTATCTGGCACCCCAGTTTTTGCAACGGCTACTGGGGGACACCTCTAAATCACCTGGCTCTGGTGGCCAGTGAGGCTTACTTTCATGAGCCTCCCAGGACTGTAACAGAGTAAGAGTTTTCTCTGTAACAGAGAAAGAGTTTTCAAACAACTATCACCCCTGTGGCACAACAAAAGGCTGCAGACCCCGGGGCTCAGTCTTTTGTGAAGGAGGCCTATTAGCTAATCCATCATGAGTATGGCTTGAAAGAACAAGCTTCTAATTAAACATGATAATAGGGACTAACCCAACATGAAGCCATATGTGTGTGTGTGTGTGTGTGTGTGTGTATTTTTACACATCTATGGAGCCAACATAGAAGTACCTAACTATGTAAAGCAAATATTAACAGACCTAAAAGGAGAAATAGACAGCAATACAATAATAGTCAGCAACTTTAATACCCCACTTACTTCAATGGATGGATCATCCAGACAGAAAATCAACAAGGAAATATTGGCCTTGAGTGATACATTAGACCAGATGGATTTAACATATGTCACAGACTATTCCCCCCAAAAGCAATAAAATATACATTCTTCTCAAGTATACATGAAATATTTTTCAAGATAGATCACATCTTATAGGCCATAAAACCAGTCTTAATAAATTTCGGAGGATTGAAAAAATATTTTAAATTTTAAAAAAGTAAAATATTTTACTTTTATTAACATAGTGCTTCCCAAACATACTTGAATGCAGAACAATATTTTGCAGACATACCTATTTATTTATTTATTTCTATCTCAAGGACACCAGTTGGAGAAACACTGCATTTGGTGCTCAGGCACATGTTATTATTGCCTGCATCTTTTATTATAGACTCTCGAGCTTTTGACAGTAGTGTTAGTTGATAACCTTATGTCTAACATAGGTCACATTTTTTTTTCACTTTAAGTTTCAAGGGCCCAGGATGGCATCAGGTCACATCCCCTGGAAAGTATTCTCAAGTTCTCCTGACCCAAACCTGGATAGGTACTATTCTACCGGGATAGCTGTCTAGTTACATATCACTGCATAACAGATTATCACAAAATTTAGTGACTGGAAACAACTTACTATGAGAGTTGACCAGATTTTGCTGAGCAACATTTTCTTGGGATTGATCATGCTGTGGCAATCATAGAGCAGCTGGAGCTGGATCATCTGAAGACCTGACTGGGTGGAAGATCAAAGTGATACACTTACTAGACTGGAAGTTGCTACTTACTATCAGCTAAAAGCTTTACTAAACTGACAACCAGATTACCTACTTGTAGTTCCACAATTGATGTGGGTTTCCTATAGCATGGTGGCTGTGATCTGTGAGGGATCATCTATCTTCTAAGAAATCCAGCCAGAAGCCACAAGGTTTTGTAGGGGAGGAAAATTTTTCCTTCTATTTTTCTAGGTTCCATGACTGGTCTAACGATTAAAATAGCATGAGACAGATTAACATGAGAAAAACAAATTTAATTATGCATGCACTTCTGAAAGCTCTCACGAAGATATGAGACTCAAAAGACAGCCAGGCAGTTGAGGCTTATATGCCATCCTGAGCTAAGGAAAGGGATAGGGGTCTGGGGCTGCCAAAGGGAAAAAAGGCCATTTATAGGAAGGCAAGAGGAAATGTTTGGAAAACATCTCTATTGCCTAATTATGCAAATAAGTTTCTTAAGTAAAAAGTTACCTCTGATAATAGGTCTCTTTCT
The DNA here is from genome assembly GCA_004024625.1 of Mellivora capensis. NCBI lineage: Eukaryota > Metazoa > Chordata > Mammalia > Carnivora > Mustelidae > Mellivora > Mellivora capensis. The sequence goes on from PISX010004292.1 coordinate 74,660, forward strand.
GCTACAGACCCCTTTTTCAATGTAAGTTTCCTTTATAATTAGGAAATTTATATATATTTTTTGGCAGTTAAGCAGTAGATAAAGAGCTTTTCCTGAGTCTGCTGGGTGTTGATTACCTTCAGCTCAAAATAATCCTCACACCAAAGTGGCATGTTTTGGGAAACTTGTTCTGACCTCCTTCAGTTTCTTAACACCTAGGGTGAAATCCCTGAACAACACTTCCATTATGTTCCATTGGTCAGACAAGTTACTAAGGCCAGCCTATATCTAAGAGAAAGAAATTAGATTCTACTTCTTGATGAAGGGATAGCAAAGAGCCTGTAACATTTTATTTTATACCTATCAAAACACTTGTTACTTGTTACTTTGTATTACAATTACTTGTTTACTTTATCTTCTATCCTGTTACATTATCATCTCTTTCAGGGTATCATTCTTTTGGGTGTCTTGGTTATTGCTGTATCCTACTAGTTAGGAGTCAATACATGTTTGTTGAACAACAAAATGAATGAGTGAGTGAATAAATAAAGCAAGGAATAAGATTGCCTTTATCAAGTTTCACTGTAAAGGAACTATAGATCTTTGAGATATTTTTACATGTTTTTTTAAGTGGAGCCCAACACAGGACTTGAACTCATGACCTGAGACCAAGACCTGAACTGAGATCAAAAGCCGGACACTTAACTGACTGGGCTACCCAGGTGCCCCAAGATTTTTTACATTTTTATATATCAAAATGAAATATACTGGAGCACATACATAAAGAAAAGAGCTAATAGAGAAATTGAAATTACAAGGAGAATGGATGGTGGGTAGAACCAAGTTCTTTATGAGGTCAAAGGGATATGATTCATACCCAGGTGAAAGAATTGGTCTTGGGAAGGGGGAGAATGATCTCTATTAACACATAAAGGAGAAAGGGGCGGCTATGTGTGGTACAGATAAGCTTGTGAGCAGAGAGGGAAGCACTGGGGGATTATGTCTAATTTCCAATCCTCTGAAACCATGTAAAATATGGGAAGAAAGTAGACCTGAATTCTAGCTTTAAATGCTCTTATTTCTTCAGTGACTTCTTCATTCGATACCGATATATCGTACCAACTATGTCTACATGCTATAACATGTAGACTGTGCAATAAGCTAGTGATTTCCACCAGTAGTGGAGTGAGCATATCAATTCCCAAACATTTTAAGGGACTTCTCAAACTTGATTATAGAAATAAAAAAATGTTTAAACCTCACTCTGACTATTTAAATATACGTTATTTAGAAGTAAAATGAATTTGGGGAAAAATCCTAAAGTACCTCACAACTGCCTATCATTCACCCTCCTCATGACTCCTATACAATACCACATAGCCACAAAGAAATTTACACCTGACAGCAGCTTCAGAAAGAACACAGGAAATAAATGAGGGGACTTGTTGAATTTTATTAATGATGAATGACACTTTGAAAATAAAATATTTACACTAAATTCATCCTTTAGTCAGGAAAAACTTTACATCCTCTAATGAACTCATATTTTTCTTTTTTAATCGGTTAATGAAGTAATGTTATTTTCTTATTCCATCACCAACAATAGCATTGCTTAACTTAGAACTTGATTATAATAAGTATCTCATCCTGATGCATATATACCTCTCCTTTTTGTGTTTTAAAAAATATTTTAATTGTCTTGCTTATTCAGACTAAGTGTGGAAGTTATTTTAAAATTGCATTGGAAGTAGGCAGGGTATACATTAATTTTTAAAGAAACGCTGAACAAAAGTGGTAGAATGATCTATCAACTAAGATAGTTGATCCATCAGCCCTGAAGCAACACTCATCTTAATATAATTCCATAAAGTTGAACATAGAAGAAAAATGGATGAAATAAGACACTGAAATAGTTGCTATAGGTTGTGCAAGAAGTTCATTCATAGAGCCCTCAAGTGTAGTAAAATGAAAAAATCCTCCAAATTTCTAGACAGCCTTTGAAACAATGCAAAATGAGCTGTCCCAGGCACGATGCCATATCTTCATACAAATGTTGGTCTGATCCTATGGAATCCATAGATATTCTCCATTCAGTTATAAGTAAAGTAGATTGCTTAAGGCTAAGGCTGAACACTAACTCTGAATATAGAGAAGCAATTATGCACATTTCATGGATTTATTTATTTCACAACTATTTATTAAGTACCATGAATCGAGTATTGTACTGGAAACTAAGGATATATCAAGACAGAAAAAAGACATGAGCTTCACCTCATGGATCTTAGACACTAAAAGAGCCAGATATTTGATAGGAGGGATGGTACACACAGTAGGCTAAATGGTGGCCTCAATTATATGCCCACGTCCTAATCCCTGGAATCTATGAATATTACCTTATATGGCAAAAGATATGATTAAGTTAAAGTTCTTGATAGAAGGAACTTATCCTGAATTAGCCAAGTCAACCCAAAATGCAGTATGTGTCTTTATTAGAGCAGGGCAGAGAAAAATAAGACAGATGCACAAAGGAGAAGGTGATGTAAAGATGGAGGCAGAGATTGAAGTGGTGGCCACAAGCCAAGGAACACCAAGGAATGTTGATAGCCCCAAGAAACTAGAAGGGACCAAGAGTAAATTCTCCCACAAAGCCTGCAGAAAGAGGGAAGCCCTGTTAACATTTTGATTTCCAGACTTTGGTCTCCAGAACAGGGAGAGAAAAGGTTCTTCTTGTTTTAAGACACCAAAGTGAAGGTAATTTGCTTCAGACACTAATGCAGCACATAAATTACTATATAGTTAGAATTTGTGGTAAATGTCAAAAATGAAATGCACAGATAATATAAGAGTATAACATAGAAATCTACTTCTCATTGAATGCAGTGGAGTGGGAACCATGAAGAACAATACAATTATAGATTCAGTGGATGGAATTTGGGGTAACTAACCATAGTGCTAGACACAGGCACACATTGCGATGTGGAAAATGCAGAAATGGCAATAATGATAATACACTGCTCTGAACACAATACAATGAAACTAGAAAACCCAAAAACGGACAGGTTTTTCCACCTGGCATACATACATACATACATACATACACACACACACACACACATACATAAGCAATGTGTGCAAAACAATCCTTCAGACAAAGGAGAGATACAAAACAGAACTTTCTAGAATTCCTAGAAAACAATAGTGAAAACAAAACATATCAGAATTTGTGGGGTATAGCTTTTTAAAAATGCTGAGGAAGATTTCTAGCATTAAATAAAATTTTAAAATAAAATGGCTAAATGTATAATTCAAAAAGCAAGATATATAACAGCAAACTATAATAAAAGCCATCATAAGGAAGTAATTAATAAATAGAAAGGAAGAACTTAATGATCTAGAAAACAAAATTAATAGCCAATCAATCAATAATAAGCTTTGGGGGGAAAAATCAACAAAATGTGCAGCAATAACTAACTTAATATTTTAAATGGTAATATACAAAATAAGAATAGAAAGACATAACTACTGGTACATATTTTTAAAGTCATAAGTGAAACCCTACTAAAGACAGAAACTGCAGACCAATTTTCATTTAAAAAATTGAGAATGTTTTCAAAAAACTCCTTTTTGGAGTAGTGTTTATGGAGGTCAGAGGTCAAGGGCAGAGCACTAGAATGAGAGTCAGAGACCTGGGTTCAGATTCTGCCTCGGCCACTGCTGAGCTGTGTGGTCTTCAGCTGGTGGATTCACCTTGCTAAGCTTCAGGTTCTTCATCTGTGAGGAAATCTCTGACTTCCTCCAGCTCTTAAATGGTGTATGTCCAAATTCTATATTTAAAGGAAACTAAGAAACATTGTTAGAGCAGCAATAAGCAAAATGAAAGGAAAGGACAGAGAGGAATCAGTTTGATAAATTGTCTAGTGTGGAATATCCAGGCAAAAATATAAGAGAACTGTCCCTAATAATATTCCTCCATTTAAAATCACCTTAGCAAAAGAAAGCAGGCTTTCTGAAGTGTGTAGGACCAGGGAAGAACTGCATTCTAAGTATGATGATTTTATCCTCAGACCTCAGAGTTAAGTTCTGGATACTACTAGTTCCCCAGTGCTTCTCGAATTTTCCATCCAAGGTACCCCTAACACTTGACAAGGATGAAAGTACAGCCCTAAGAGAATAAGGACGCAGGGCCAGGACACTGGCAAAAAAGCAAAATGACTTTATAATCTTCTGATTCATTGTAAACTTTGAAATGCTATTGAAATTCCATTCTGTAATATTCAGATGTTTGCCTTAATTATAAGCCATATTTTTAATTGCCAGCCCTAGAAAATGCTCTTTGTTTATCCTTTTTCTCTCATACTCCCAGTACTCCCCAGGGAGTACCTCAGTGTACCCCAGTGTGGGAACCAACATACTCCCAGTACTCCTCCTGGAGTATCTCAGTGTACCCCAGTGTGGAAACCAACAACCAGTTGAGAAATAAGACCAGACCACTCATAGGCTGGGCAGAACCCCACAGGGATAAGGATAGAAAGGGAAGCTCCGAGGCAAAATTGTAACTGGATCCTCTCCTATGCAGTTTGAGAAGTTGTTCTCAGCTTCCACTTAGTCATGCCTGAGACTGTCTCGTGGCCAATTAAACCTCCCAAGCTTGTGTTCACACAGCTTGTTCTCAGAAGCAAATCCAATAGTGTCCCTTTGCGGGGTTGAAGGAAATTATAGTTCCAAAGAATGCAAATTATAACCTCTTTGACCGCCTTCCCCCACCACCTCCTCCGCCCCCCTCTTGTGCTCTCTCTCCCTATTCAAATGTATTTAATTCAACCAGGAAAGTTTCCTACTGAAGTTCTGATGGGCACTTAATAAAGTATTTTGAGTCCTTTAGACTGATTGCATTCCACCAACAACCTGATGAAGATATGCTTTCAGCCAGCAGAGAACCTACAGAAGGGCCATGCCCTGCTAACCTTGAACAAACTCTGTGGCTTCCAGTTTCTTGACAATAAAATGAAGAGTTTGGACAATTTAACTCTAAGATCTCTTCCATAAGTGGTCACATTTGTGCTAGAGGGATTCTACCTTCAAACCCTATGCAACCTCACCTCCCAGCATGCACATAGCGCCCCTGCTTTAGGTAATAGAAATGGGCACATGGCCCAGATTATTGCCAATCATAGGACCCCAATCCCTGATTATGTGAGTAGTCCAAGGAGAGATCACCTGACCAATTCCATTGTCCTTCCCTGGAATTTTTCAAGTAGAAGCTGAAAGAGAGAGGGATGCTCTCTTTCCTCACTGATTTCTAAGCAATTAGTGTAAGGCCCTGGAAGCTGCCAGTAGCTGTGACCTATTCCATAAAGGAAAAGTTGTTTGATAATAGAAGGAAATTAGAGCAACAAGCAGAGATAAGAGACAGGCAGAGAGAAACTGGGTGGTTTTCAAGACCCAAGTTTTTATTCATTGATATAAAGGTCTTCTATTTCTTTCCTCTGTTCTACAAGCTTCTCTTAGTGTTGAGAAAGGCAGGCTCATGCATGTCATTTTTCAACCCCAGCTCAGCCTTGGACCTGGAACACTTCCTTACCAAGAGATAAAGAGTTCCCATAGCTGGGGCTGGATTTACCACTTTGTGTAGGAAGAACTTTCCCTGTTTCAGACTCAATGTGTACTCCATTGTCTTGCTGAAGTTAACACAAATGGCACCTGATCAACCCAAATATTGCTTCTGTCCCCTGTGGGGAGGAGATGGAATTCTTCTCCTGTAGCACGAGAGGAGTGAGTGCAAGCCAGCTGCCCTGTGTTGGGTGCTAGGAGGAACAAGTTGGCCATGGGAGACTGGCGCCAGCTATTGGAGCTGATCTTGTTCTGCCTCTTCTCTGGGGAATGAAGTGATGTTCCCTCTTGGGCTCGACTGTTGCTTTGCTTGGCGACTCCGATACCAAGATATAGTGGGTGGAAGTATTTGGACCTCTGCTCCTAATAACAGGCAGCAAATGTCCTTTGCTTGACACATACCCCTTCCTATAAATCCCAGTTTGGCTTTGAGTAGATTAAGCTAGTCTGCACTTACAACTAAAAGAATCCTGACACACACCTATTCTTCTTTAGTGATTTCACTGCTTCTAGAACTCAGGGGAACTGAGAGAAAGTTCTCTCTACTGGTCATTGAGAGGAGTATTTGTTTTGTGCCTGCTTAGTATAGAGGTAGAGGTTAATAAAGATATATTAATAATCGTAATTACTATCATTTGTTGAGAACTTCCCATAGATCCGTGTGTTCATATATTAGCGCATTCAGATTCCTACCAAGAAGGTAATATTATAAATTACATTTTACAGATAAGGAAACTGAGGCTTTGGGAGGTTCCATAACTTACTCAAGTTCACACAGTTCATGAATACTAGAGTTAAAACACAAATCTTCCTCATTTCGGAGCCTTGGTGTTGAGCTACTACTTTATACTGTACTCAAGGTGCCTATATAAAGTGCTTCCATCATTCTAATGATAACTGGTAATATGAGGGAGTTTGAATAGTTTTCTACAGATATGGTAGTAACCCTCAGGAAAGAAAAGTCAGTGAGCTGGGATGGCACTTTATTGTGTAACCACTTTGTCTTTAACTTTTCTGAAAACCAACCAAAGCAAAACCCAAAAAACAAAACACAACAAAACAAAAAACACAGTCCTTCACCTTGCCCAAAGAAGTTCCAAGGTTTTGCAGGTTAATATAAATTCAGGCAAAAGGGAAAGAAGGAAGACTCAAAGGGCCATTATTGTTCACAGGCCAAATTCTGTCCTTGTTTAGGGAAATGTTGAAATTAAATATTAGAATCCTGAGCTATTGTTATTTTATTCAAAGTCAATTTTTTCTGTCATTGACTTTTGGAAAGATGACTCTCAAGAGAATATGGAACATCTAGTTAAGTGCTTTCTCTAGGAAGGATTGGGAGTAATCAGAGTGATTTTGAACCAAAGAGATAGCTTTGCTCTGAGCTAAGTGTCCTGAAGTGATCCCAGTGATTTACTGTGCTTTAAGTCTGCATCCTAACACCAAGTTAAATTAACAGAATGAGATAAAATGGAAGCATCTGTCTATATATTCCGGCTGTATATGCCTGCATTTGCATATAATATATAATGCTACTATGTGACTTTACCAGCTTTGCTACAGCCAATAACTCAACAATAACTTTATGCCAGCTGAGGGGACAATAAATGGCAGAGCTCAGTATGTTTTATGCTGCATTAGTGCATTGCTTCAGCCAACTAATGATCCCGACTTCCCAACCTACCTCCTTTATTAATGAATCTGAATTTATAGACCACCTCCTTCTAGAGCTCAGAGCAGCTCCCGTGGCCCACAGTATGTTGTAGCTTCACACCTAAATCAGCCACAGGGATGGGACTTTCACAACTTGGAAACTAACCCACTTAACTTTTTCAGTACTGATAACAGCTTTCTCCTTTGTGAGAAGTGAGCTATTTAGTTAGAACCCTTCTCTTCCTACCTTTTTCCTAACACTCACTGCAGCCCTAATTGTCTAAATTCTGTTTTCCTCATTAGAATGTAAGGCACAAGGGAGTGGGAATTGAGTCAATCTCATTCACAGAATGTGGCACCTTGCCTGGGGCATAATAGATGCTTAACAGAAAACGGGGTGTGGTTTTTACCATTATGTGATCATAAAAAATGCTGGATCACAGGAGCCGTCCGTTCAGAAATATAGCTGTGCTCTTACTATCCCATGAACACTCATATATTTCACACCTATCATGTACCACCCACCGTGCAGAGGGAAACAGATAAGTAAGATCGTCTCTTCGCTTGAGTTGCTTCCGGGTTTAGAAGTAATGAGCCCATGGTAACCGCTCTAATCCAAAGTGAATAATGTAGGCCGAGCAAGTACTCCAGGAATTCAAAAGAGGTAGATGGATATTGGACCTTACTGCTGTGATCCGGGAAGGAGAAAGGTGGCTTTCAAATGGAAGAGGGAGGATGGCTAGGAATTCAAAGATGGGAAGAAAGGAAGAAACAATCTAGGGGGGACAGTAGGAACAAAGCCGCACAGGTCAAAAGGTGCCGGATCTTTTCAGGAAGGTCCAGCTGACAGAAGGTGTGACTTGTCTGTAGGGAGCCGTAGTCATAGTGTGGGGCAGATGCACGCATTATCCTGCATGAGAGTGGCCTCTGGGAGTTTTAGTCATACTCAAAGCTTTGTTGTACCTGGGTGGCCCAGATTCCCCTTCAGTTGCTCCCTTCAGGAACAGTATTTCTTCCTAAAGCCAGAGGCCTCGACTTGCTATGCTCCCCTCCCCACACCAGCAGTATCATTGTCTTTCTTTTCTCCTTTTTCAAATTTACCAGTACTTCTCAACTACTGGGTGCCTCCCTGTTTTTCTTGAATTGCTATGCTAGTAGTTTCCTTGGAGATGGGGAAGGGTTCACTGTGGGTCAGGCACAGAGCTGCGAGCATTATTAAGTTTGGTTTCTTTTCATTCTCTCAATGGGCTAATCACTCAGATACTCCCATCATTCTCCTTTTGGAGATTTAAAAAGAAAGGTCAGAGAGCTGGTAAGAATCAGAGATGATTCAAGGTCAGGTGTGCCTGATTCAATAGCTGAACCCAATCACTATACCCTACTGATTCTCTCAAAGAGCTGGTTCCTAGCAACTTCCGGTCAAAATGTGGTGCTTTGTCCTTGGTCTTCCATGTCCCCACAATTATCTCTACACAGGGATGGTATTTCCTTGGTTATATAAAGAGAGCAGATTAAATGCAAATGAATTGGTTTCTTCTGCCTATACACAAAGGACGCCGCTTTGGTCCTACTGCTCATACCATCAAATATTATTTTTAAGTCCAAGCAATTTTTCACATCTGAAGTGCTGCCTTTATTTTCTCCGAACCAAATAATAGGAACTGTCTTGCTTCCAACAAAAATAGAGTGACAGAATTGTGTTTGCTTCTGGTTTTTATTTTTCTAGATTATATCGGAAAACACAGAGGGAAACAATAGTCTCAGAGTATATTAGGCAAGAGTGTTAGACAATACATTTCTGAAAAATAGTGCAAAAATAGCCCAGCTATATATATTGATTTGGCTGACTTATTTATTCCTTATGAACTAGAAACACAAAAGGCTATCTATAAAATGTAATAACCGACCCGAACATAATACCTGATTTAATGTATTCTCTCAGTCACTGAAATTATCGAGAAATCCAATCCTGAAATAAAATTTTACTCTTGGAAGCCGAATGTTTTTATATTAAGATAATGCCCTCAGCTGACAAAGCAGATGATACTCACTTTGAATCATAATACAGAATTCAAATATTTACTCTTTAGAATGCAAGCTTGTCACAAGAGAGCTTTGTAAATCAAGAATTCTAAGGGATAGGTTAAGGGGTATTCTTGGACTCTCATGACCAATCATACAGGGACATCAGTTTAACTTTTTTTTCTTTTTTTAATTTAAATTCAATTAGCAAACATATAATACATCATTAATTTTTGATGTAATGTTCAATGATTCATTAATTGCATATAACACCCAGTGCTCATCATCACATCACGTGTCCTCCTTAATGCCCATCGTCTAGTTGTCCCTTCCCCCCCCACCTCCCCTCCAGCAACCCTCAGTTTGTTTCCTGGAGTCAAGAGTCTCTCATGGTTTGAATCCCTCTCTGATTTCTTCCCATTCAGTTTTCCCTTTCTGTCCCCATGACCCTCTGTGCTATTCATTATATTCCACATATGAGTGAAACCATATGATAATTGTCTTTCTCTGATTATTTCACTCAGCGTAATACCTTCCAGTTCCATCCATGTCAATGTAAATGGTAGGTATTCATCCTTTCTGATGGCTGAGGAATATTCTATTGTATATATGAACCACATCTTTATCCATTTGTCTGTTGAAGGGCATCTCAACTCCTTCCATGGTTTGGCTACTGTGGACATTGCTGCTATGAACACTGGGGTGCAGGTGTTCCTCCTTTTCACTACATCTGTATCTTTGGAGTAAATACCCAAATAGTGAAGTTGCTGGGTCGTAAGGTAGCTCTATTTTTAATGTCTTAAGGAACCTCCATACTGTTTTCCAGAGTGGCTGCACCAGTTTGCATTCCCACCAACAGTGTAGGAGTGTTCCCCTTTCTCCATATCCTCATCAACATTTATTGTTCCCTGTCTTGTTAATTTTAGTCAATCTGACTGGTGTGAGGTGGTATCTCATTGTGGTTTTGATGGCATTTCCCTGATGGCAAAGGATATGGAGCATTTTTTCAAGTGTCCATTGGCCATTTGTATGTCTTCTTTGGCTTTATACCTTGGGTTCATGTTACAGTTAGCCATGGAGGAATGGACATACATTTGGAGGGAAAAGAATGGTGAATTTTCTGGAAGAATTCTTTTTTTTTTTTTTAAGAATTCTTTGGAGAGTGTAAGAATGTCCTGTTTTATCAGAGTCCAGAGTTGAGATACCCATGGGAAATAAATGATTGATAAAATTTTGCCCAGGAATTGCAGAACTGCTGGCAGAGGGCTGGGAAGCAGGGTTTTCCAAGGCCCTGACCTGGTTATGGCACCCAAGTTTAAAATCCTACCTGAAGATCTCCTGAGGAATAAGCTTTAGTGCTTGTAATCACTTGTAATCACCACGTTCAATATCTAGTCAAGCACAGGAAATAACTCTGTAGGTATTAATACTGAATAAAACAAATGTTTGCTGAACATCCATCTTTACCCTTCAATTAGCTAAATGTGGCTTGAGCCCCACATTGAAGTTGGATTTAGCTCTAATATTCCCCAGATTTCCGTTAGTTTCATTCATCTCATGCTTTTCTGCACCTCTTGCTTTTTTTGAGGATATTTTGTGGTTATTCACAGGCATCTTGAGTTTGATGCTTAGTCCATTAATTTTTTATCTTTCTTATTTCTGAATATGTGCCTTTAAGTCTATAATGTTTCCCCACAAAATACTTGCTTAGCTGCATTCTCATTTCCCTGCTTTGGCATTCCAGTCCATGTTAAATATTTTATAACTTCCACTTAGCTTTCTTTAACCCATTAAGTATTTCAAATCAGGTTCCATAGTTTCCAATTGTATTTGAAGGAGGGAGAAAGTTCTTACTCTGGCTATTTTTAAAAATCAATCTCTGATTTATTACATTGTGATTTAAATATATAGCTTGTAAAATATTTTTGGGGATTTGTCGAGACTTCCATTGTTGCCTAGAATGTGATCAGTTTTTTAAAAGCTGTTGCATGTTTGTTTAAGAACAATGTGAATTTTCTATATGTTGGGTGCAGGATTTTGTGTGTTTGTATCTATTAAATAAAACTTGCTAATTGTGTTACTTGAAAGGTGTCTAGTCTTTAGTCATCATGGTCTTTCAGTTTCTCAAATTTTCTGAGAAGCTGCATTAATTTCATCTTGCCATTCCCTTAAATATTGCCTTATATATTTTAAAGATGCATTGTTCAGTGAATCCAAAATCATTGTTGCTAGACAAACCATGCAATATGTAACACTTTAGTCTCACACTTTTTTTAACTTCAAAAATGGTTATTATTTATTATTAATGCATACTTACATTGATCAACACATTTTAATGACTTCCTACCTGATTATGGATTCTTTTTGGGTACCTTTTTATTTTTCAGTAATTTCAAAATTATTCACAGAAAAGTTGCAAGTTCAAAAAACTCACATATACCTCTTAGCCATATCCCACGATTCTTAGCAGGTAACCATTTTTGCTTTCTATGTATTATTTGTCTGAAGGTATCACCTCACATCTGTGGGAATGGTTCTTTTCAAAAGACAAGGGGTAAATACTGGCAAGGATGGGGAGAAAAAGAACCCAGCTACAGTGTTGGTGGGTATGTAAATTGGTATAGCCATTATGGGGAACACCATCATTGTTCCTCAAAAAATTAAATACAGAACTACCACATGATCCAGCCATCCCACTCCTGGGTTTGTATCTAAAGGTATAAAATCAGTATCTCAGAGAGATTCCTGCACTCCCATGTTCATTGCAGCATTATTCACAGTAGCCAAGATGTGAAAACAACCTAACTGACCATCTACGAATAAATGGAGTTAAAAAATGAGATTACACACACACAGACACGTACACGTACACAAGAATATTACTGAGCCATGCGAAAGAAGGAAATCTTGACCTGTGTGACAACATTGGATGAACCTTGAGGGCATTATGCTGAGTGAAGTAAAGCAGAGAAAGACAAATGCTTTATCAGTTATATGTAGAATCTAAAAAAGCCAAACTCATAGAAACTGAGAGCAGAATGGTGATTCCCAGGGGCTGGGACTTGGGGGGAGTGGCAAATGTTGGTCAAAGGGTACAAACTTTCAATTATAAGTGCTAAGTCCTGGGCATCTAATTGTTGGGGTCCGTTATCAAAGGAACACGACTGAGACAAAGTGAAAGTTATGCAAAGCTTTATTCTATGCCAAGGATTAGAAGTTAGACTGACAGGCCAGGGGAATGAGACTGAGATAAAGTGAAAGTTATGAAAAGCTTTATTCTATGTCAAGCATTAGAAGTCAGACTGACCGGCCAGGGCCACCTCCGAAGAGAGCGACCCCATCCCGATCTCACAGGCTGGTTTTATAGAGCATAACCACAGACCTCAAGGTACGGGGCTTCTATTGTTAGGGCGTTTACTCCCAGAATCGTTACCCGGAACCGATACTAGGAACGGCTGGGATGTTTGGAACTGCTGGGACGTGCTGGGGCATTAAGAACTGCTGGGGTGTTTATTCCCGGAATGAAGTCCATAGATGTAAACAACAATATGGCTACCCAGGTAATATGGAGTCGCTCTGGCTAAACAGGCCCTAATAGTTAAGCAGGTTTTAACATTAAATCAGCCATAACACTAATGAACAGCATGATGACCGTGGTTGACGCTACTATATTGTATATTTAAAAGTTGCTAAGAAAGTAGATCTTAAATGTTGGCACACACAAAAAGAAATAGTAATTATGTGAGGGGATGGAGGTGTTAATTAACTTTACTGTGGTCATCATTTTATACTGTATAAGTGTATCAAATTATCATGTTGCATATAAACTTATACAATGTGATATTTCAGTTATTCCCCAGGAAATCTGGGGTGTAGGGGAAGAATAACCTATCAGTTTAATGAATGGCTCCTTTACTGGATCTTTTTTAAGTATTGGGGGAGGGTGGTGTGCTCATTTTGGGGACCAGGTTGAAAGCGTTTAATGAAAATTCATTATGTCTACATAGTATGATGGACTATCTTCCAGAGGGGGGAAAAAACCCACATATGCAGAAAAAGACATAATAAAAATAATGAATAGAATAATAGAAAGTAATTAATAGAAGGTTTGAAATCACCTAGGTGTCCACCAATAGGAAATGGAAACCAAAATGTGTTCTATGCAAGTGATGGGAATAATGCTGAATGTAAGAAAGTACGAAGCAGAGTAAGCTGTTTACACGATAACACTTATTGTAAGTGAAGGTACAAAAGTGGATGCCTTTGATGGGGAGAGATGAAACTGGAACCAGGGATGATTGGTAGAGGAAAGAAAATAAATAAAAACAGATATATATGGATATATGATACCATATATCTTTATACCAATACCTTTCAATTTCCATAATTCAGAATTATGAGTAATCCAATTTGGTGCACCTGAGGTTCATTTTATTTTAAAAAAATTAGGTGTAACCACTAAAAGAACACAGTACAAAGCCATTTGCTTGGAAGCTGCTGGTGCCTGTCCCATGGGAGTAGGCTTGCTGTAAGTGATCAAGAAATAGCCAGCATTTCCTTGCTTCGTTCACAGACTAATTTGTCTCATTACAGCACTGGCCACTGTTACTAATTTAGGACATGATAAGAGAGAGATGTTCTTAATACCTGAACCATATACTGGAACTAAAATGGGGATCTGGCAGTGGTAACAATGGAATACCACAGCCAAGCACTTAGCAAAATAAGCCCAGGATATAGACCTGGGAATAAAATTTGTTTGGCTCTCCCAATGTTATTGAAGCCTCTCATTTTAGAGAAAATGTTTCAAATCTCAACCTCAGAATCACCAGTACGAACGTTTCATGTCCTACCAAACTTGGTGGAGTTTTCAAGTAGAAATAACACTAGCCAATTTTATGATTACAATTTTAAAAATTGGACAAATAAAATGTCAGCTTCCAGTAGCTAAAAGAAGGCTTATTGTCGCACACAGCTGCAACACTTACCTGCTAACACTCAGCAGGACCCTCGTCCTCAGAACAGGAAGCTGGAAAACAGGCTCGGGGCTTCCGCCCTCCTTTTTGGCTCATCTGTCCCCACTTACCTTCATTGATTTCATGGCAGTCTTCTGACCTCTTCCTCCCCCAAATCTGCTTTCTGGTTATCCTTGTCATTTGGTTTAATTGAAATTCATTCCCGGCCTGTTCATTTTGTCACAATTGCATAGAAACCTTCGACTCTGAACTTGACCCACATTACATGGGCCTGCATGTCCCTAAAATAAGTAACCCTACTCATGAATACATTGCAAAATCTGCAACATACCAGCCTCACCCAATTCTGAAACCTAATTTTATTCTTCACTGCCCACCATCTGGCCTTAGCAAACTGGCCGACTGTCTTATTTTTTGTGTCACAGTGCCTGTGTGCCCGAGTTTTTGTTTTGTTTTTTTTTAATTATCAACCCTAGAGAGTTAGGATTTAACTGTGTGTATTTGAGACTGTGTGTACCATCTTTCTCCAGAATGATTCCCCACTCTTGCTAGACAGGAAGAAAAGAAAGGGAGAATTTAAAGAACATGCTTCTGTTCCAAGTTTAGACAGTGACCCTAACACATCATGAATACGGAGTAATCAGACACTCCCCTCTGTCTGGGTCTGAAAAGAAGATAAACCAGTAAAAAATAAAGCCCGTGCATGCACACACAAGCATAAGCACATTTCTTCCCTTCTATGGTGGGCCCGTGAGAAGCTGGGGTTCCAGAAGGAGGGTGGGGTGGGGAGATATGGGTTGGGCTCCACAGTTGCTTTTGCTGGCTCCCCTGTCAGGGCGATTCCCTAGGCCCACCCTCCCTGCACATGATGGGAAGTAGGAGCATCCACACTCCCGGAGGAACCAAGGGTACCATAACCACTGTAGCCTGTATCGCTTGCAAGAGGACTTGTGTTCACACCTGTGAGAATCTGCCGGGCATTATTCCCATCCCTATCTTTACTTTCCTATTGGCGGGGGGGGGCTTTTCGGTTTTGTAAGTGCATTGGGTCAAAGGACATTTGGATACGCTGAACCGCGCAGGTGAGCTCAACAGAAATAAAATAAGCTGTAAGCGATTGACTTTAATCAGCAGAAATCTATGACACAGAACGCGTGCAGACACAGCCTCAACCAACTCATATTTGTCTTGGGGCTTGCTCCACTTCCTCGGACCTTCGCTGCCTTTGTTGAGTTCTAGCCGGAACCTGCCAGTCACGCTCCGGAGAACACAAAGCGATCTTCAGTCTCTAGGCAGTGTCCAGTCTACCCTGTGACTCGTCTCCATTTTAAACTCTGCAAAACCCTGCATCCTGCCCTCTTGAGGTGCTTGTTCCTTTCTCCTCTCTTTTTAATAATGACCTGTATTAGAGAGGCCGTCTTCTTTGCTCAGAGTTTGCCTCACATGTGTTCTGAGGAGGGCATGATCCCTAGTAGATTTCTCCTCCCAGTCCCTCTGCAAGTCTGAGAATGATAGGAGAGAGTTCATGCCATTCGTTCCTTTGTTCATTCTTTCATTCATTCATCACCATTTAGCAGACTAGTATGTGACTGTTTCTTTGCCCAGTTGCTGGGTGTGCAAAGAGGAAAAGAACAGCACAGAATGCTGTGGCTATGGGATTGTCTCTGTTTGGAACCCATGTGTTGGCATGAGGAGCAAAAGTGTGTTTGTGATTATAGTATATTTAATATCCTGCTACATGACAGTGCTCTTCGGGTAAGCACACGCCAGAGAACTTTGCATGTGTGTTGATAGTGCAGAAACCTGTGCATGCATGAAGGGGACTCCAGTGGCTTTTTCAAAGAGCAACTCAGAGGACCAAGGAGTGTCCTGAAGCAATCCTGATGGAGACTAGAGTCCTGGATGCCAGTCAGCCTCCCCCGTTTGGCAGACCTCCTGTCTGCAGCTCAGAAGCCAGGGTCTCCCTTCAGGAGGGATGTGTGTTTATTTTTCTGTTGCAGGCCTGTGCAAATGCTTTGTGTTCAGACTGTTCTGTGACTTCAAAGAGGTTCGGGAAGCCAGAGTTTGCACGGTCAGCTTTCAAATTGCAATCTGAAGATAATATTTTGAAGGAGCTATACATGAAAGCAAAGGCAAACCTTGGGAAATGTTGTGAAAATGTGTTTTTCTCCTCACCAGCTAATTACCTCCCACTCATGGAAGCCCAGAGAGAAGGCTCTGGGTAAATGTTTACTGCCGTGGATGATCCCTCATCACAGGGAACCGACAGTGCCCAATCCAAGCGTGCGCATTGACAAAGCAGAAATGCAAATAGATGGTTCACAAGGCATTTGATTTTGTTTCTGGTTTTCATGTAAAATCTGATGCGACAAGCCACAAACATGTGAGCGCCCTGAAGCTGCACTTACACCTAAGACTGGGCCCTCACGCTGACTCCTCACCAATGCCCTGACCAGTTGTTAGGCAACTGGGTTGGAGGGAGGGGGGAGGTTCCAATGCCAGGGGTTGTGCTAAGGTTGGTCTCATGGGGACAGCAACCAGCCCCATGTGGCCACGGAGCATTTGAACTGTGGCTGGTCCTATGTATGTAAGAATACATCCTGGATTTTGAAGACTTAGTTACAAATACATCTGTGTAAAATATAGTAAATCTTACATGGATTGCAGATTGAAATGCTAACATTTTAAGTATATTAAGTTAAATAAAATAGAGTGTTAAGGACTTCAGAAAGAAAAAAATAAAATAAAATAAAATAAAATAGAGTGTTAAAATGTGTTACATTAGCTTTTTACTTTTTTTTTTTTAATGTGGCCACTGGAAAATTTAAGATAACATATGTGACTGGAATTCTATTCAGGTTAGACAGCAGGGCACTACAGTCAGAAGGCAGTGGCAGAGAAGACACGGGGTTGCCTTTAAGGAACATCCCATCTTACCCATGTGACAGATTAAGTCACATGGGTAAGATGTTTTTAAAAAAATATCCGGAGGACAACTAGGGCCGCAGTTGTCCGGATTCACGAGAAGGGCACCTAACCCCATCTGGGTCGGAAAATGCTTCTCAGGTGTGGTAGCAGAGTAACGCCCCCCTCCCCACCAAGAACCTCCACGTCCTGATCTGGGGACCCTGTGAACAGAGCGCCTTACCCTGCGCAAAGGGTTTTTTGGGTTTTTTTTAAAGATTTTATTTATTTGACAGATGGAGATTACAAGTAGACAGAGAGGCAGGCAGAGAGAGAGGAGGAAGCAGGCTCCCCGCTGAGCAGAGAGAGCCCGATGTGGGGCTCCATCCCAGGACCCTGGAATCATGACCTGAGCGAAGGCAGGGGCTTAACCCACTGAGCCACCCAGGCGCCCCTGCGCAAAGGGTTTTGCGGGTGCGATTAAGTCAGGGTTCTCTAGATAGGGAAAGAGCATGGATTATCCAGGTGGGGCCGATGTAATCACAAGCGGACTTACAAGCTAAGAGGGAGGCGGAGGGACATTTGACTACAAAGACGAGGTCAGGCTGCTGTGATGTGAGGAAACCTCAACCTCCTGTTGCTGGCTTTGGAGATGGAGGGAGAAGATCACAAACCAAGAGCGTAGGTGGCCTCTAGAAGCTGGAAAAGGCAAGGAAGCGGATTCTCTAGAGCCTTCAGAAAGGAACGCAGCCCCGCTGACACCTCGACTTTAACCTAGGAAGACCTACGTAGCACTTTAAAATGACAAACCTATAAGGTAACGCATTTGTGTTGTTTTAAGCCGGTCTGAGGTAACTTGTTAAGACAGAATAAGAAACTTACCCGCCAGGCAAAGTAATATCTACTCTTACAGCTGAACAATTAAGAGGAGTGATACGGATGCAGAGTGAGGGCAGGCGGAGGACGACAGCTCCAGCAGGGAGAGGGCAGCCTTGTGCACCTTTCCGGCGTCTGCTGGTGACTGGACACAACCCGTCCTGGGTTCAGTAGCTGTTTTCAGATCAGCCCTCAGTGTTTTGTGACAAGTATCTGTTGTCTATTTTGGGATTCCCTGTTTTTACACCCACCCTGTTTTTACACGCTCCAGTGCTTCCCGCGTCTCCATCCCTTGCACACACAGAGGCCACGCGGGTTTCGTGGTGGCTGGTCGTCTCCGGGGTTTGTGAGGATACCTTGTCGCCGGTTTATCGTACATGCTGCTGCCTGTAGGGGTTTTGGTCCTGTTTCATTTTGCTCTCTAGTCACTCTCTCTGTTTATAGGAGGAGTGGAGCGATTGGGGAAGATTATAGAACTATGAATGGTTGCGCCTACCGGTTTTGAGTAGTCAGACAAGGAAACTGAGGTTTATAAGTGAAGTAATTTGGGCCACATCTTAAGTAAAAGGCAAAATTGTGATGGAGTGCTGATCTGACTCCTCTTTCTCCTGAGGTCATGCAAAAAATCACCCAGTTCTGACTTCCACAGTTTGAGACGGATATTGACAAAGCACAGAATGATCCTAAGTGAACTGTCACACTCCTTCATTTATTTTGCAGAGACTTACTGAGCCCCCCACCCACCCCATGGGTCTGGCTCTCTACCAGGGGCTAAAAACAAAACAAGAGGCGACAAACAAATCGGTCCATGCTTTCACGAAGCTCCCATTTTACTGGAATATGAGGAACAGCTAAATGCAATTAATGTTGCATTTAATAATAATGCTGCTTGCCTGATGCCCCAGCCGAGGCAGGGAACTCGTGTGTTCTTATCAAATTATAGCTATTATTATTATTATGTTTTATTTTTTTTTTTCTACCAGTCCTAGTAAGTATCCTGCTAAATGCATTTACCTAAGAGTCCTCCAAGTTACCCAAGTTCTTTGCCTCTGGCTCACACAAGGCGTCAGAGAGAAGTGAAATGGTTCATTAAAAAACAGTAAGAATGGGACACCTGGGTGGCTCAGTGGTTAAGCAGCTGCCTTCGGCTCAGGTCATGATCCCAGCGTCCTGGGATCGAGTCCCACATCGGGCTCCTTGCTCGGCAGAGAGCCTGCTTCTCCCTCTGCCTCTGCCTGCCACTCTGTCTGCCTGTGCTCACTCTCTCTCCCTTTCTCTCTGACAAATAAATAAATTTTAAAAAAAGAACAGTAAGAATGGGGGCACCTGGGTGGGTCAGTCTGCAAAGCGTCTGCCTTCAGCTCAGGTCATGATCTCAGGGTCCCAGGATCAAGTCCCGCATTGGGCTCCCTGTGTTCTCCCTCTAGTTCTGCCTGCTTCTCCCTCTGCTTGTGTTCTCTCTCTCTGTCAAATAAATAAATAAAATCTTAAAAAGGCAGCAAGAATACCACTCCCCATAATCTCTTTCTACACATATACATATCCTATTGGTTCTGTTTCTCTGGAGAACCTTGATTAATTTCTTCTAAGAAATTTTTTGGAAGGTTTTATTTATTTATTTGTCAGAGAGAGAGCGAGAGAGCACATGCACAAGCAGTGGGAAGCAGCAGGCAGAAGGAGAAGCAGGCTCCCCTGCTGGGAAGGGAGCCTGATGCGGGACTTGCTTCCAAGATCCTGGGATCATGATCTGAGCCAAAGGCAGATGCTTAACCAACTGAGCCACCCAGGCATCCTCCAAAGAAATTTTAGTAGCCATATTCTTTTTTTAAAAAAATATCCGGAGATTGAACATCTTGCTATCCAGAGCTTTGCCTAGAGGCAACTTCGTAGAGTGTGCAGATTAGGGCTTTAAAGGTGGATGTGAGTTTGAATTCTGGTTGTGCCATTTGCCATTTGACTAGCCTTGGGTGAGTCACTTCCAATCTCCCTCAAACCTCCCATCCTCAGCTTTCTCAGCTGGAAAATAGGAATCCACATCTCACTCAGAGAATGGGTGTAACGATTGGCCAGTGCTTGGAAAGCTTCTGGCACACAATAGATACTCGATAACTTGTATTTAAACATTACTAAGGAGTAAAAATGAGATTTTCTACCTTTAGGTGGTGACAGCGCTCACTAACTTCTCTAGGCCTCACTTGAGCTGGAAGAAAAGTACACTTCTTGAATCTCAAAGAAATCCCGGATTTCCTTCACTAATCAATATTCAAGCCAAGGACTCTGGCCTATTTTCGTCATTTCTCTGAATGCTGTAAAACCTCAGGTAATCAACCTCATTGTGTAGCTTCATTTCTCTCCACAAAGTTATTCATAACAAGATGACAATTAGGTGCAATTATCTCCAGAGACTGAATTGTAATCACCACAGAATGGAATTAAATTTCCATAGTATAAGGAAATTGAGAAAGTGAGGTGTCTTGACACCTTTGGCAAACTATTCATTTGCTTGTCTTTTTGCACAAAACTGTAATTTAGAAAACTGTTTTTCCAACAAAACCCAATGGGACAGCTTACAGGTTTCCCCCTCAAAACTGGTATGTCCCTGGATAGGACTCCTCACAGGGGAAGAATTTAGATTTCTTGAGCCCAGGCTAAATTCCGGGCACTGTGATCCTAGGGTCACCTCTTTCATCTGGCTCCATAAAATTGGCATTCAGAATCCCACTCTAGAGATTTGGAGATTCAGGCTCAAAGATGTGAGGTAAATTACCCAATATTTTCAGCATTCAGATTCAGTTTTTGTCTTACTCCAAAGTCCACTATTATCAACACCACACTGCTTCTGTCAGGCAACATATTCTTCTAAAAGCTGATCAGATCTTGAGCCTAGTGAGAATTCTACAACATGAACAAAATAGTTGGTTCTTTCTCATTGTCAGTAAAGTTGCATAAGGATGATGTTAGGCTGTTTCCCTCCTGTTAATATAATGGAGTATAGTATAATTCACATAACATAACATAATGGGATGTATTATAATATAAAACATACCTAGATCAGGGCCTTCCTCCCCAGATCAAGTCCTCCCATAATCCTGAGTCTATAACCACTTGGACATCCCATCCAGCTCTTACATTTCCTGATTTCCTCACCTCCAGTGAGTTTTCTCCAACTTCAGCCACTCAGTCTTATGGCCATGAGACTTTGTTCCATAAAAACTATTATACCAAGCAATCATTAACCATGCATCCCACCATCTGTGCACTTCCTTTTGCTTTAACAACAACTACTTCAACCATTCTTTGACCCCCCCATGTGATCTTCAGTCCATTAATCCTTCTGATTTCCCCCATTCATATCTACTTCCTTTTTCCCTTAATTAGAGTCAAGTGTCTATCATTTTCATTACACTCTTACTGATACCCTAAGATCTTTTTTTGTCTCTATAAATCTATGTAAACTTAGAAAAATGATGACAATATAATAAGTGAAAAGGTAGATTTAAAACTCACTATGAAGAAAAGTAGATTTAAAACTCACTATGAAGAATATGAAGAATATAATGAATTTTATAAAATATGTATATGGATGACTGTATATATATATAGAAAAATATTCAGAAGAATATTCCCCAGAATATTAAACAAGATAATGTGGAGATTTATAGGTAAACTATATTCTGACTCTCTTTAACAAACACATACCAATCTTACAATCAGGAAAAGCGTATTATTTTCAAAATGGAAACTTTTTAATAAAGAATTGTGGAGGGATGTCTTGACACCTCTCTTTCCTTCTTGGGGAGTCAGAGAGTACTCTTGTTAGAAAGGTGTTTGACTAAACAGGCAGAATTCCAAGAGGGGTCTCACCCTGAGTTGTGGCTGTCAGACAGGCAGATGGGATGTTGTCATTGTTCTTACAAGAGGTAATGCTGTCCCATGATGAAGGTAGGGGGCCTAGGTTTATACCATGTGTTGCTCAGTGATCCGGTTAGGGCCGACTTTGCAATCTTCATGAAGAGGGCTTTTGGTTCCCCAAATGTAACCCACCTGGGAACACTTCTGCTAACAGATCATCCTTGGATATAAAAATTTAGATGTTTCTCATTCCTTGGAAGCAAGCTTTCTCACATCAGTATTATACTCATACATATAATAAAACTTAGAAGCAGAAAGGACTAGGAATAAAGTCTGTCCTTTTGACTGAAAAAATATAAACCAGCATCCTTTCTCAAATAATATGAGTCATAGAATCAAAGAATAATTTGTCCCTTAGCTGACATGAGAGAAGAGAACCTATAACAGAAGCTCTAACACTTCAGCCATTGCTTTTATCAATATCAAATAATGAGAAGAAAAAAAATGGAGGGATCAGATGGACCCGCATTTAAATTCTAACTCTTCTAGAGACCAGTTGTGTGAACTTCTGAAAGTGTCTACTATTCTTTCTGAGCCTCATTTTCTTCATTGACAAAGTGACTATGACAGCATTCACTTCGGAAGGCTTCTGTGAAAATAAAAGGAGGCAATAGTGTAAAACTCCCTGCTCAGTGCAGGGTGCCCAGTGCACTTTCTAGGTACCTAGTGTACTATTAGTTCCCTAGCATTTTCTGTTCGGTCACTTGTCTTGAGAAAGCCTCAATGTCAACATGTGATAGATGTCTTGCTACCCAGAGATGGGAGGTTGGCTTGACCCCTTTATCACTACTAAATGTCTCTTTTGAATCCCTGTAATGCTTCCTGCCTTTACAGTTTCAATGATGGTAGTATAATTATACCAGTGTACTTTTGGTTTACATCTTATACCTTTTTCTACCTTTTTACCCTCAATATTTCTATATAATTTTATTTAAAGTGTTCTCCAGTAAGCAGAATATAACTGGATTGTGTTACTTTTATCTAGTTGGATAGACTTAGTCTTTATTATTTCATTTACATTTAATAGAACTACTGAAGTATTTGGATTTAAACATCTTGTTATTTGCTGTCTATTTCTCTATCTCCTTTATATTTCTGTCTTTTTGTTTTCTTTTGCGTTAATTTTTTTAAAGATTTTGCTTATTTATTTGGCAGGCAGAGATCACAAGTAGGCAGAGGCAGGCAGAGAGGAGTGGGAAGCAGGTTCCCCACTGCCCAGAGAGCCCGACTCGGGGCTTGATCCCAGGACCCTGGGATCATGACCTGAGCCGAAGGCAGAGGCTTTAACCCACTGAGCCACCCAGGCGCCCCTGTATTAATTTTTTTAAATCTCCCTCTCCTTCCATTAACTTGCTTACTATGCTTTATTTTGTTATTCTTTTAGTGATTATTGCAGAGACCAGTATTTTGGCATATTTTAGTAGAATATAAATTCGTATTTTTTTTTACCATTTCCCAGACAATGCAAAGACCTCTTTCTCATCTTTTATTATTTTTGTTGTGTTTTTCAATTCTCTTCCATTATTTGCTATTTCTGTACAGTCAACATACACTTATATTTGCTCATGTTTCTCCTTTCCCATATTCTTCGTTTCTTCCTGCTTGTCTTTGCTTTCTCTACCATCATTTTCCTTCTACGTTTACTCTATTTCTTACTTGTCCACTGGTGACATTTTTGTCAATTTGTGCTTGCTTGGTTTTATGTTTTCATAGAACCCAGGTTGACAATTACTTCTCTTTCAAAACATTAATCCATAATCCTACTGTTTTTTACCTTCTACTCTTTTTAACAACACATTAGCTGTAATTCCTTTGAAGATAATACATCTTTCTTCTCTCACTGCTTTGAAGATTTTTTTTTTCTTTTTGTCTTTGTTTTTCATCAGTTTTACCATAATGTGTGCAGGTTTGATTTTCTTTTTCTTTCTTTTTTTTTTTAAAGATTTTATTTATTTATTTGACAGACAGAGATCATGAGCAGGCAGAGAGGCAGGCAGAGAGAGGGAGGGGGAAGCAGGCTCCCTGCTGAGCAGAGAGCCCGACGTAGGGCTCGATCCCAGGACCCTGGAATCATGACCAGAGCTGAAGGCAGAGGCTTTAACCCACTGAGCCACCCAGGTGCCCCAGGTTTGATTTTCTGAGTTATTATCCCATTTGAGTTCATAGTGGTTCCTGGATCTGTGACTTGATGTCTAAAATTAGACTTGAGAAAAAAATCCAGTCATCACCTCTCCATTAGTTGCTTCTGCTTCATTTTCTCATTACTTCTTCTGCAACTATAATTATATACCTACTAAAATTTTTTGCTATGCTCTATTTTTTGGAATCTCCTATTCTTTAGCTTCACTTCTCTTTAATCTGAATATTTTCTTCTGATCTTTTAGTTCATGAATTTTTTTGTTTAGCTGCTGAATTTAATATCCTGTTAAACATACCTATTGACATCTTAATTTCTGTTATTATGTTTCCTGTTCTACAAATTTCCATTTGAAAAAGAAATTTTACAGTTTCCTGTTTTCCTCTTTTATGTCTTTGTACATATTAAGCATAAAAAAAATTAAATCCCATGATAAAGAACTTCATTATCTGGATGCCTTCTGGAATTATTTCTTTTTGTTGGTTAGTTTTTAGTCAAGTATTCTATTTTTATGCATTTTTTAAAAATTTTCTGGACATTATATATATATAATTTGTGGAAATAATATGACAGGAGATATTGAAAAGAAGGTTTGAGGATTTCTACTACCTGAAAGTCTTATTATGAAGTTACAGTAACCAAGGCAGTGAGTTATTAGCACAAGAATAAGCAAACAGACCAATGGAATAGAATGTCCAGAAACAGATCCTCACATACAGATATTTGATTCATGATAAATGGCTGCAGTGGAGTGGTGAAAGGATTATCTTCTAATAAACTGCACTGAGTCAATTAGATATTTATATTGGGGGAAAAAATGAATCTAGACCCCTATCTTTGTGGAGTGCTGGTAATGTTCTGTTCTGGGTTTGGGTGCTTGTTGCATGTATGTGTTTGTTTTGTGAATATTCATTGAGGTGTATACTGTTTGCATATATTTTATACTTTAATGAGTGTTTTTAAATTACCTGTGAAAACCACTTTTTTAAAAAAAGATTTTATTTACTTCTTTGACAGAGACTACAAGTAGGCAGAGAGGTGGGGGGTTGGGGGGAAACAGGCTCCCTGCTGAGCAGAGAGCCCAATGTTGGGCTCGATTCCAGGACCCTGAGATCATGACCTGAGCCTAAGGCAGAGGCTTAACCCACTGAGCCACCCAGGCACCACTGTGAAAACCACTTTTATACAAAGCCACCAGTTCTCTTTAGCGCCACATTATAAAAGATAAATAAAAATTAAAATAAAATTTAAAAGTAAAAATATCAAGTATTACCTTCCTGAGCATGACCTTATCATCTTGACCTGAGTTATCCAATATGGTAGCCACTAGCTACATGTGGCTATTGAGCACTTCAAACATGGCTATTAAGCACTTCAAATATGGCTAATCCAACTGAGAAACTTTTAAATTTTTATTGAACTTTAAAACTTATCCATAACATAGTTATTGGGGGGGAAATGAGTGTGGAACAACTTGGGTATGTGAATTTACTTTTTCAACTGTAAGTTTTATAAAATCTTAAACACAAAGCAAGTATTTCTGAAATGCTAAAAATTTAGCAGCTGAATTGAGATGTACTCTAAGATACATGAGATTTGGTGTGGAAAAAATGTAAAAATCTCATTAATTTTTACATTGATAACATGTTGAAATGATAATGTTTTAGACCTAATAGATTTAGTAACATAATTAAAATTAATCTTACCTTTTTATTTTAGTTTCATTTTCCCTGCACATAATTGGTTTATTGAAAAATCTGATTCATTGTGATACAAGTATAGAATTGCTTTGTTGTTTTTCTTTTCCTTTTTCTTTTCCCTCTCCCCCTCCCACTAGTCCCGTAGACTCCACACCAGTGGAGAGCCCAACACAGGGCTCAAACTCAACCATGAGATCAAGACCTGAGCCAAGATCAAAAGACATTCAACGAACTGACCAACCCGGGTTCCATTCTTTTTTTTTTTTTTTTAATTCCAGTAGAGTTAAGTTACAGTGTTATATTAGTTTCAAGTATATAATATAGTAATTCAGTAATTCTATATATTACTCAGTGCTCATTGTGACAAGTATGCCCTTAATTACCTTCACCCTTTTCCCCACCCACCTCCCCTCTGGTAACCATCAGTTTGTTCTCTATAGTTAAGAGTCTGCTTCTTAGTTTGTCTCTTTTTTTCTTTGTTCATTTGCTTTATATCTTAAATTCTACCTATGAGTGAATCATATGATATTTGTTTTTCTCTGACAAACTTGTTTCACATAGCATTATACTCTCTGGATCCATCCATGCTGTTGAAAATGGCAAGACTTCATAATTTTTAAGGCTAAGTAATATTCCATTATGTATAGATATAGATAGCACTTCTTTGTCCACTTATCTAGTGATGGACACTTGGGCTACTACTATAATTTGACTATTGCAAATAATGCTGTAGTAAATATAGGAGTGTATATATCTTTCCAAATTAGAGTTCATTTTCTTTGGGTAAATACCCTGTAATAGAATTACTAGATCATATGGTAGGTCTATTTTTTATTTTTTGAGGAACCTCCATACAGTTTCCCACAGTGACTGCACCAGTTTGCATTCCCACCAACAGTGCAAGAGGGTTCCTTGTTCTCCACATCCTCACCAACATATGTTGTTTCTTGGGTTTTTTATTTTAGCCATTCTGACAGGTGTGAGGTGATATCCCACTGTGGTTTTTTATTTGTATTTCCCTGATGATGAGTGATGTTAACCATCTTTTCCTGTGTCTTCTGGCCATCTGTATGTTTTCTTTGGAGAAATGTCTGTTCATGTCTTCTGCTATTTTTTAATTATTTGATTTTTTTATGTGTTGAGTTATGTAAGTTCTTTATATTTTTTGGATACTAATCCTTTATCAGATGAGCCATTTGCAAATACATTTTCCCATTTAGTATATCATCTTTTAATTGTGTTGATAGTTTTCTCTGCTATGCAGAAGTTTTTATTCTGAGGTAGTCCCAGTACTTTATTTTTGCTTTTCTTTCCCTTGCCTGAGGAGACGTAAGTGGAAAAATGTTACTACAACTGATGTCAGAAGAATTACTGTCTGCATTCTCTTCTACATTTTTTATGGTTTCAGGTCTCACATTTCGGTCCTTAATCCATTTTGAGTTTATTTTTGTGTATAGTGTAAGTGGTCCAATTTCATTCTTTTACATGTAGCTGTCCCATTTTCCCAACACCATTTGTTGAAGAGAATTTTTCCCTTTGCATATTCTTGTGGCCTTTGTTGAAAATCAGTTGACCATATAATTGTGGATTTCTGGGGTCTCCATTCTGTTCCATTGCTCTATGTGCCTATTTTTGTGCCAATACCTTATGGTTTTGATTACTACAACTTTGTAGTATATCTTGAAATCTGGAATTGCAAAACCTCCATTTTTGTTCTATTTCAAGGTTGCTTTGGCTATTCTGGGTCTTTTGTGGTTTCATACAAATTTTAGGATTGTTCTAGTTCTATGAAAGTGCTGTTATTTTAATCAGGATTACATTAAATATATAGATTGTTTTGGGTAGTATGGACATTTTAATAATATTTTTTCTTTCAATCCACAAGCCTGGAATATCTTTCCAGTTGTTTAGGTCACCTTCAATTACTTTTGTTGGTGTTTTATAGTTTTCAGAGTACAGAACTTTCACTTCCTTGGTTAAGTCTGTTCCTAGGTTATTTTGTTATTTTTGATGTAGTTGTAAAAGGGATTGTTTTTTCTTTCTTTTTTTTTTAAGATGCATGTGCTCTATCTCTAAAATAAATAAATACATGTGTGCAAGCACGACCATGGGTTGGGGTGGCGGTGTGGGGAGGAGATAGTTTGGACAGAGGGAGAAGAAGAGGGAGAAAAGAAGATTCCCCATTGAGCATGGAGCCTGACATGGGGCTCACTCCCATGACCCTGAGATCATGACCTGAGCCAAAATCAATAGTCAGACACTTAACTGACAGCCACCCAGGTACCCTGGTATTGTTTTCTTAATTTCTCTTTAGGTTTCTTCATCATTAATCTACATAAATGTAATGGATTTCTATATATTGATTTTGTATCCTGTGACTTTACTGAATTCATACATTAGTTCTAGTTTTTTTTTTTTTTTGGTGGAATGTTTAAGGTTTTCTATACATAATACTATGTCAAATGCAAATAGTGAAAATTTAACTTCTTCATTGCCAATTTGGATGCCTTTTATTTCCTTCTGTGTCTGATTGTTATGGCTGGGACTTCCAGTACTATGTTGAATGAAAGTAATGAGAGCAGTATTTTAGTTTTTGCTAATGTGGCTCTTAGAAAGTTTAAAATTGCACATACGGATTGCATTGTCTTCCTATGGGACAGAACTGACCTAGATGAAATAAACGTGGGAAAAACATGAGATAAAGGGTCTCTTTCTATTCTTCACTCATAAAATGCATCAGCCTAATTAAAGATAATAAACATCAGTAAATATTCCTCGATTTGGATTTAATCATAGGTCAGATTTTTCTCAAACACTTCTGGAATTGTTAAATGTAAAATATTTTTACAAAGTAAAAAAAGTAAAAGTATACAAAAACAGGTAGAATCTGTTTTCATTTCAAGTGCATTATTATCTCCTTTGCTAGACAGCAAGCTCCTTAAGACTTGAGACCAAGTCTTTTACCTCTATGCATCCTTAACACTGGCTTGTCTGAACAAGTGTTAGGCACTCAATAAGTCCTTGATGATTAATTTCCAGAAGCCCTTCTGTGTAAAAGCTGAAAAACATCCAGTCTGTGAGAAGTGTTTTATTTGAAAAGCTGGGCTTTCATTCTTTGTTGCTGCTATATTGACTAGAAATGGAAAAACCAGTATTTGCTGTTCTTGTCTAGAAATTTATCTGTTGCTGCTTTAGATCCTGTGAACTATAAAACTCCTACTGAAATCAAAGCCAAGGTACAAAAGTAGACAATTGGATAATAAAGGAGACCTAGTAAAGGTCTATACTCTGGAATTTGTTTAAAATGTTTACAGATTATGGGGTGTCTGGGTGGATCAGCTTGGTTGAGTGTCTGCCTTCGGTTCAGGTCATGATCTCAGGGTGCTGGGATCCAGCCCCACATCAGGCTTGCTGCTCAGTGGGGAGTCTGCTTCTCCCTCTTCCTCTGTGATCTCTTCATTTTCACTCTCTCTCAATAAATTAATACAAATCTTTAGAAATTATTCTGTAAACATTTTATTTATTACTCATATTTACCATCCCTCTTTCCTAAAACACCACCATATTCCAGAAGAGGGATAAAGACATACACCTGTGAGGATAAAAAGAACAGGAAAAAGCAGACAAAGATAGCAGGTGCAGAACTTAGAGATTGGTGGAGATGGGGCAACTGTCTTGGCAAATCATAGAGTACAAAGCTAACTATGTAAGGAGCAAAGCCAAGAAGCAAGAGGGTTTATGGTAAAGAACCCCTGAAGTCTCATAAATTGGAGGTTCCAGGGACCTCTGAAGTATGGTAGGTACAGGAAAGAAGAAAGTGGTTGAAATTCTGCATAGGGAGACTTGAGTTTCTTTTCCTCATGATCTCCTTTTCAGAGGAGGATGTGTTTACCTGATCTTATACAAAAAAACAGCAGGTCTTGGCCTGATAACCCTATAGTAAATCCAGCCACTTAACCATGCATATATGCATGTGAACTGCTTCTGGAACAGAACATCAATCTTAAACATGAAATTACAGCTAAGAATCAGAAGACATTTAAGAAAACCCTGCATATAAAAGACAGATACAAAACAGAAATAAGTCTGACAAAGAGACAAAGCATAAGAGAAGAAAATTTACCCCAACACACTCACAATATGCAAAAGAAAAAAGTTTCCTTTTCCAGAAAAGAAGAGGAGGAAGCTATAAAAAGGAACATCAGATTTTTTTTTTCAATTTTGAGGTAAAGAGAAGATTCTAAGATCTCTCAGTGAAGGAAAAACAGTCACCTGAAAGGATCAGTAATCAGAATTTCATCGGATTTCTCCATCATGATACAAGAAAAGCTGCCACGTAGATGACCATGTGGAAGACAATGGGATGACACTTTCAGAGTCTTCGGGAACAAGATGCATACTGCATTTCTAGATGCAACTAAACTCTAAAATGAGAGCAGTGGTAGGAAAAGAAATATTTCCAGATATGTCATGTCTCAAATTATCTCACAAGAACCCTTTCTCAGGAAATCAATGCAAGATATCAGACACCAGAATGAAGGTACAGTCCAGGACAGAGGGAAACTGAGCTCTAGAAGACAGGTGGTCTACCCAGCAGAGTAGGGAACAGAAGTCTCTGGCCAGTGGAGAAGGAACAATCCCAGGATGAACACTATGCAGCAGCCCAGATTCAAACAGGATGACAGTGAGCTCCAGAAGGAGAAGATAACACTGGGAATGTTTTAACATACAGAGATGAGGTTTACTCTTCTAGTGCAAAGTTTGGTATGAATGGTTGATAGGTACAGTAGAAATTCACAAAAAATTTTTTTTTTAAATGAAGCAATTGGTAAGTTCAGGCAAAACAAAGTTTAGTCATTGCAGGAACTGCATGACTCAGCTCTGAATAATAAGGTAAATGATGAATAATGATTTAACCATAAATATGACACAACTATATAGGGGTCAGGGATGTGTATGTGGTGGGGGAAGAGCATAAGACAGCAAATTCTCGTTTGCCAGGCAGTTTTTTTATTAGATATTAATATTGAAATATTAATAGATATCAGTAGATATCTGATACTGGTATCAATAAATATTAATAGAAATATGCTATTTAGAAATCAGTAGATAGGGGCTTAGTTTGTTAAGCATCTGCCTTAGGCTCAGGTTGTGATCCCAGGGTCCTGGCATTGAGCTCCACGTTGGACATCCTGCTCAGCAGGGAGTCTGCTACTCCCTTTACCCTTCCCCTTGCTCGTACTCTCTTTCTCTCTGTCAAATACATAATCTTTCAAAAGAGAAAAAAGTAATCAGTAGATAAATTCCAAATATATACTCCCCAAAAACTTCATAGTGATTACTTCTAAGAAATCACCCCCAGAAAATGAGGGAAGTATGGAGGATAAGGGACTATTTCTCTCTCAGCTATGTGAATGCATTGATTTTTCTTTAAAAAAGAACAACTAAAATTTACTTTTTTAAGTAAAGAAATATACACTTTATTTTTCAGCAGTTTTGAAATCATATATGTGTCTCATTTGAATGTGACTCCACTCCTTGGCTCCTTGGCGTCCCAGCTTCATCAGTTTAATCCTGAACATGACCCATGCTCCTGGTGCTGGGAGAGATGCTTTCCTGATATTCACTCATAGAATCTTCACAACAACCATATGAGGAAGTTCACTGAAATTCTGTTTTCAAATAAATAGAGAATCTGAAACAGAATTAAAAAAAAATATATTCCCAGCATTCCTTGGAGTCACCGCTGATTCGGTGACCTATTTCTGGCCAAGAAGATGTAAATGGAAGTCTACATGTACTTCATCTTCCTTGTAGCAGAAACACAGGTAAGGTATGCTGCAGCCTTCTTGAAATGAGGAACATACAAACCACACACAGAGAATGAAAGCTGGAAAAAATGGAAAAATCTTCTTAGTGAGCCACCAAGCCATTCATGAGTATCTACCTCCAGACTTCTTAAGTGAGGAAAATAAAAGTGTTTAAAATACTTGAGTCACTCCAGTAAGATTTCTGGTGCACAACCCAGTAGATACAGGCTCGAAGACTCTTCTCTTTCCCAGATTCTGTTGCCCCTCAGATGCCAAATTAAAACCATCACAGGAGAAGAGCACGGTTGCAAGTACAGATTTCCCTCTTGGAGATGTTCTTTCACATTTCTCTCTGAAGGTGCATGAAGGTGGGAGGCTCCTGAGAAAGTGCTGGTGAACTGCAAAGTCACAGAAGCAGCCAACTTCCTGAGGCATGAGTCATTATTTCCTTGGCTGAGTGGGCTAATCAGTGGAAACTTTCCTTTGGAAGCCTGTTGCTGGGATCACTTAGGATGGCAGAATGGCATGAGGACAGCTGTAGCCCAGAGCCAAGCAGGAATCACACTGGACTCAAGTGGCTTTTTTTTTTTTTTTTTCATTTTTAAAGTTAACTTATTTTGGTATCAGTAACAAGCATAGGAATGATATTAAAGAGTAAAGAAAAAAAAATCACCTCTACCACAAATGTTTTTATCTTGAGTTTTGAGTTTATTTAGAATCCAGGTACTCACGTGTGCTTACTTTTCATCACTGTAATCGTATATACACATTTTCACATTGCCTTAACTTATCACAACAAACCCTAAAAGTTTTTCCACACTCTTCATTTTAATAACATATTCTTTTAATAAATACCTACTATGTGATAGGCAGTAATGTGAAAACTACAGACTGAATAATATTTCATCAAGTAGATGTATCATGGTTTACTCAACCATTCCACTAAGAATGGATATTTAGTTCTTTTCTCCAGATTTTCCTTTTATAGATAAAAGATGCTGCTGTGATCATCTTCATAATCAAACCTTTTGGCTTCCGATCATTAGTTTCAATTGTGAGTAGTGAGATTACTGGATCAAAGAGTAAGAATATCTGAAAGCTCTTAACCATAAATATTTTCAGTGGGGACCTCAGCTACCTTCACCAGAGTTGCACTGGGCTTCCTTCTTTAGGTCAGCATCTTTTGAACCGAAATCTCAAATGGTTGCCTTTGATTAGAAGAACCCATGTTAAGTGTCTTTGTTGTAGTAGTGAGGAAAGTTGGAGAAGTGACTATCTAATTTCTACCTTGAGACACGGAGATATATGGGGGAAATTTCTCAACATAGAAATGTGTTTAGAAGGTATTAGCCCCTGGGTGGCACCTGGGTCACTCAGTGAGTTCAGCTTCTGACTTGATTTCAGCTCAGGTCATGATCCCGGGCTCCTGGGATTAAGCCTCACACTGGGCTCCCTGCTCAGCAGAGAGTGCTTCTCCTTCTCTTTCCCTGACCATCAACCCACTCATGTGCACGCTTTTTTGCTCTCTCTCAAATAAAAAATCTTTAAAAAATAAAAGAAGTAGTAGTACCAGCCCAAACTCAAGCTGTCTTTTCTTATGACTGAATTGACTAGGCCAGTTTTCCCAGTAGGCCCTACAATATGGCTTCATCTTTTACCACTCAACTGACATTATTCTTAAGAAGGTCCCACTTGACCTTATATCCACCAAATCTACTAGTCACTTTTTAGCCTTTCTCTTGCCAAGTGCCCTAACTTTATTTTGGTAATTCCTCCTTCTCTTTGAAACTTAATGCTTTGGTTCCAGTGGCATTATACTTGACGAGTTCTCTTTCTTCATATCAGACAGTTCCTTCTTGGTCTCCTTTTTGATCTTCCTCCACTGATCCCCAAATACTGGTATTCCTTGATGTTTCACATGTAACTGTATCTTCTTATTACTGGAGATACTTTTCTCAAGCAATATCAATTTCCCTCATCAATTTAACTATTACCTTGTATCAGTCAGGCTTTGGATAGGAAAAAAGAAACCACTTTATGTATGTCAAATATAAAGGGCTTAAAAACAGGAAACAAACCTTGAAAGGACTATGGATAGTGAAGGTCAGAGGAACCACCACAGATGTTCTCTGAGGTCATTTTGGCTCTCTTGACTTGCATGAGTAGTTATAAAGAGCTCTCCTACAGGCTGCTTTGAACCTCACATCTCCCCTATATCTGCCTGCAGTTGGCTGTGGAAAGTAATGGCCTCTTCTCTTAAATCTCTGTACTATACTTTCTAGAGCAAGAGTATCCAGTCACAGAATCCTCAGAAAAGATGAGATTCACTGTGCTTGGACTCTTCTAGGTACACTTTCAACTCTAAACCAATGCCCAGCTCTCTAGGTGACACATGTGACTTGTCTATGCTCATCAGTACATGCCATGCTCCCAAACTCAAGGTGATTGGCTTAACATGCTCTACAGAAGTCACATGCTCTACACCCACAGAACCACAGGTGGAATCAGCTTCCCAGAACCAAATAGATCCCAGCTGAAATCAAAGTCTCTTATACAGGGGGAAGAAGGAAAACAGGAATCCTCAGGTGTCCACTGTCCAACCCTACTTCCACTGTCTTCATTTTCTCCTGCAAAACCACAGGAGTCTTGTCATAACCGGTAACTCCTTCCTTACTCCATGTTTCTCACTAAAGCCAGTCACTTACGTAACATGTAAATCCGACCCTGTCACTTCTGTCCCCTTCACCTAATTCTAGATAAAGTCCGTGTGATCTGGTCCCATTTACCTTACACTCATCTCTCTCTAATCCCAGCCTCACTTTTTATGCTCCAGTAGCTTCCAAATACAACATGCCTGCCACTGTGCCTGGCATGCCGTATGTGCTCTACCAGTGGTTACTGAGTAAGTAAATAAATGAATAAATGAAACGAGAGGAGAGTATTGATTTTCATTCTAAAATAAAACTAAGGCTAAGGTAGACTTCTAGTTCTTTTTGTATCTCACTTCCCTCCCATCCTACACAGGGGCTCTATGCACAGTGGGTGTTCAAAGATGCTTGTTAGTTGACAAAATTAGCACATTCATTTTACCACCCGAGAAAGCGCTCCATTGAATTTTGATTCCTGGCAATTTAAAGAGATTTTCTGGGTGTTATAATTATTGGCCCGTTGTAGGAAAAAAAGTGGGTGAAAGAACTCATTAGCTCATTAAAATACAATGAAAGGAACATAATTAAAACATTTAGCAATTTCTGGATCACAGAAAATGAATAATCAAGAGGTACAAAACAAACTCTCTACCAGTCCTTGGCTGCGACAAGCGACACTTCCTGCTTTCCCTTAACACTGTCAACTGGCTGGCTCAGAGCCCTCTCCTCTACCCCTCCTCACAAGAGAATGGGTTTTAATGAGCTTTATTCTTAGCCCAGATCCTGGAAGTAGGGGCAGCATGGAGCCTTGTCAGGGAAGCCCTTGAAAACCTCAAGGGGAGAGCTGGGCTTTCCTACCTCTGTCCCTGCTCTTAGAAGTTTGTGTTTTGGCCCAACAACTGTATTGGCCCCTGGGCTGAGCACCTTTACATGTACCCCACTGAGTCTCCACAGATGAGATACATATAATTCTTTCTTTCGTGGACGAAACTAAGGCTCAGTACTATGCCCAAAGTCAGACAAGCTGCTGATGGAGTCAGAATGCACTTAAAGAGTACCAACCAGACTCAGGAGCTCCTGCTTTTAATCACTATGCAAACCTGAATAATCAAAGGATTCTCCTTCTGTGATTTCAGTAGTGTTTGGTCCTGCAGGGCCTAGAATGGGAGGATTCAGTCTGCCCCACCTGTCCCACATCTGGACAGAGAAACTGGACAGACAGCAAGCACAGCGGCCAGCTCTCTGCATGTTGATGGGTGGCTGATGTCATTTCTGTTGTCCTCACAACCCTACTCCTTGAAGCTTTCACCCTCACACTTCCTATTGCCCCATCATTTCCTTACTCCCTCATGTCTCTTCACCCCGCCCCCACCCACAAGTTCCCAGCAATCACCAAATGTCCTTGAGTTCCTCCTAGTGACATGGACTCTCTGGAGATCTGATGACACAGAAGGAATAGCAGTGTCTCATCTGAAGATGCTCAGAGGAAGAACACGGGATTACAAACCTCTGGCAGCAAAACCCAAAGGGAGAAGTACTGTCAGGCAGGTAGGCTGGGACCAGGAAATGGGAACAAGTTTGATTTTGACTTTAGACCACAGTCTTGAGGACATCTCATATTAGACATTATGCCAGAAGTTTTCATATTCACTATGTCATATATTCCCACTATGAAGCCACATAGCTCATCTACTTACTCACTATCACATTGTGCCACACACCGAGATTTTGACCCCCAGGGCAAGCCAATCAAGTCAGTTTTCTAAACGAGACCTGGTTCTCAGTGGCTTGGTTTTTTGTTTTTTGTTTTAAAGATTTTATTTATTTATTTGACAGAGAGATCACAAGTAGGCAGAGAGAGAGAGAGGAAGCAGGCTCCCCGCTGAGCAGAGAGCCCGATGCGGGGCTCGATCCCAGGACCCTGAGATCATGACCTGAGCTGAAGGCAGAGGCTTAACCCACTAAGCCACCCAGGCACCCCTCTCAGTGGGTTTTAATAAAATTTTTTATCTTCTCATTTAGGTTAATTATTCTTGCTAGGGAGAAACTGAGGCTCTGACTCAAGGCAGTATGTAACAAAATTTTTAAGTGTAAAATATTTCTTTAAATATTAAAAAATTATATGCCTCTGTTATTTATGCCCATATATCAATCTGAATCTCAAGGCACAGAATAGTGACTAGCACGTGACTAGAATAAGTCATGGACTTATTCCCCTCCGCTTGACTACTATTTATACAGGTTTTATTCTTGACCTCCCTTTTCTTAGGACATAGACTTTGGAAAACTTGCAATTGTACATTCTTTCTCTGGCTCTTTGAGATGTAAATCTTCTCCCAGGTTTTTACCAGTTTTACAACCCATGAGTGGCGTTCTCAAGAACCTGGGAGCTATCCCTTTGGAATGTAATCATGGAAAGAGCTAGCACCCCTATCTCCCGGCCTCTGTGGGATGGTAGGAGACAGAGGAGCCTGTGTTAGTCAAGGTTCTGCAGAGAAACAGGACACAATCCAATCCATAGAATATATAGACATACCTTTTACACTCTTCTCCTTGACACAGTCCCAAAACATTCAAGAGAATAGATGGGAAACCAAGAGTGGAATCAGGAGACAAGTTCAATCAATCATCGGAAAGGCCAGAGTCGAAATTGCAGCTGCCTGAATTTCCGCCTGAAGTCTTGAAAAAAATAATGTGTCTGAAGAAATAATAGAGCTAATATCATAAATGTTCAGTGAAGGGAGACATGCAGAAATGGCAGAAAGAAAAATGTATCAAGGTAGAGGGTGAACAAGACTCTATTCTTCCAGAAGCACTGAATAAAAGCAGACTGGCCAGAACTGCCCAGCCAGGGAGGGATCCCTGGGTTCCATCAGTGTGAAGAACACCTGGGCCTCTTGCTTCTCTCCTTTGTGTTGTTTCCCCTATGACGTAGCACCCATTAGATGCTAACCTCTTCAGCTCAGAAAGAACAAGGAAAGGAGAGAGGAGATAAAAGGGATGATGAAATTCAAATCCTTTATAACAGTTCTGGGCAAGGACCAAATTTCCTGTTAACCAGGACAAAGGCAAAGCTAGGAGAAAGGGGTTTCCTTCCCGGTAGATCTTGAATCTTCCAGTTGGTGGAATCCAGGAAGAGACCCCTGTTACCCATTTTCTGCGAGCCTCCTTATGTCACATTCCTCTGGCCCAGTTAAGCCTCCCCGGGCGCTGATGGCAATGGTGGGGTGTGTCCCTTTCTCTAGGAATCATCTGATTGTTTGGCATCCAGTTCCTGGGTCTCCCCTCCCTATTCTGGTGGCTTAGCATCCCAGAAAGTTTGACTCCCTCCATAGTTCTTTTTTTCTCATTTTCTTAACTAAGGTACATGCATACAATTAAAAAAAACAAACAAACTGAAATATCCCCCCAATCCTCCTGGTTTTCCTCTCCAGAAATAACCACTATTCCTGATGCATCTGGACAGAGAAACTTTATACTTTGAAATGCTTAATAATCAGTGCATTTTACATACAATTATATAACAATATGTGCCCATGGGTAGTGGGTATATGTAGACCCCATATTACCATTTACTTCAGGGTTGCTGTAATTTGTTTTACTATTATAAGCAGACACTACCAGGGTGAAGCACATTAAGGTTATAGCTATGAATCAACTTGACACTTTCAAAGTGCTAGACAAATGTGTTATCATTTGTTGTTTGTTTTTATTAATAGTATTAAAATTTTATTTTACTTGTCATAAGGAGTTCTATACAAAAATGAATGGGCTCACCCTGCCAGCTCTCGTTTAATGGCACTTCAGTTAGCTAGAAGAATTATGATGGGGGAAACCGTTTGCCACAGTCCTCCCAAGCCAGGCCTCATAACTGAATGGAGCAGTTTATAAAGAGCAGCATTTTCATTTATCATGTGTAATAAACAACGAAGACAGGGGTACTGACTTCCCATGTTCAACATACCCCACCCCTGTCCAAGAAAGGGGTACCTGTATAGACCTGACATTCTCTTCTTTACAGTGTACATGGTTGGTGACCAATGCATCTTTTATAACCTTTCCTAAAACTTAACTCAGTTTCCCCTGCAAGGCTCCTGCTCAAGAAAGGCAGTCAGAAAAATAAGATCAAGACTCAGAGCAGGAGGGGCACCTGGGTGGCTCAGCTGGTTAACCATCTGCCTTTGGCTCAGGTCATGATCCCAGGGTCTTGGGACTGAGCCCCACGACAGGCTCCCTACTCAGCAGAAGACCTGCTTCTCCCTCTCCCTCTGCCTGCCGCAACCCCTGCTTGCGCATTCTCGATCTCTCTCCCTCTGTCAAATAAATAAGTAAAATCTTAAAAAGTAAAAAAAGAGCAAGAGAATGAGATACCTGAGTTCAACAGAGTCTCCTCACCTGGGGCGGCTGGCTCTGAAGCCCATTCACAGGGTAAAAATTGTATATCACCAAATTGTCCTTGAAAATCTATTATAAAGGCATTTTCCTTGTTATTGTACAATCTCTTAGTAAATCCAATTAGTGATCCAACGCATCACTGATTCTTCAGTTGAGCTGCCGTGGAAGTCTTTGGTTTGTGTTTAGAGGCATATTCATGAGGAATGCAAATCACCAAACACTAGAATCACCCTCCACACAGTGGTTCACGCTGGAAGATGCACTTGGGGAACGAGAGAAAAGCAGATTCACATCTCCCATTCCTTCCTTCTCTTCGGCGTGGACTCACCAAATGCAATGGGCGGCAGAATCAAATGAAATGACTTTTCTCCTGAGTTCCACTTCCATCCACTTTCAGGCTGCTGGCTGAGTCTGGTTGATTACCTAACAGTTAGAAGCTTAAAAGATACAGTGGCACTCCACAACAACCAACAACTCCAGACTTGTAACTATGGCTCAGATATTTTACAGTGCTCCCTATACATCCTGCATTATTGGCCACCAGATCCCCCAAAAACTGCCCTCCCCTGAAACTGCAATATAAGAAGAGTGCTCACTTCTCACTGGCATTCTATGAGCCTCAGATACAAGTGGCAGCCTAATTACTAGTGGCCGAACAGCTGTGTCTTCCTAATGAGAAATCCACTAATTCTAAGAATCAGCATTTTTATAACCAGGTAGGTCATGATAACCAGTACCAAAATCATTTCTACTTTATTTGATTTCTACTTATTTATTTCTCATTAAAATAAATTCAGTACATTTTCTACTCTTTTCCCCTGACAAAATCATCTTTGAGTAATATTCTGAAGGGACCTCCTTTAATTCCTTCTCCTCTTAATGTGAAATAATCACAAATGGAACTTTAGGAAATCTCCCAGGGATTCTGTGGTCATAGGAGTGTGATACCAAGAGAAGATGTTTATTTTCAAAGTATATTTTATTCTCTGCTAGATCTGATGACTATCAATAAATCTCACTTAGCCTAACAAACAGAAAACCCAATATAAGCTATGCTCTATGACTGCATTTTCCAAAATTTGTTCTCTAGAACACTATGTCCACAGAATTCTTACAGGTATTAGAACAAGTCACTTTGAGAAACATTTTTGGTTTTGAAGAGTTCATTTACTGTGGGACTTCTCAGAGCCTTTAGTGTGCTAATATTCATGGTATATCTCCAAGAGGAGATACATGTTCCCAAATGAATATGGTCATAGAACCCTTTTCACAGAATATCTCATGGGACTAGTATTCCATGGAGCATACTTTGGGAAACGTTGCTCTTTTTAGTATATTGGGCATAAGCCAGGATAGGAATGGTCCAGAGACAATGGAATCATTCAGAAGTACAAATATCAATAACCACTATCTTTCCAAGCCCATTTAAAGAATTGGGCCCTGCCTCTGGGATCTGCAGGGAAAAGCTGTAAATGTTTATGGGAGGTCTAGATCCACATTTAATAGGGCTAGTTAATGAAGATGATTCTCTGGGGAAAAGGTAGACACCAAACATCAAGAGTCAAAAAATGTTGTGGAAAAAGAAAGGGACAGAAGCAAGATTAGAGGGCGAATGGGATTGAAAATAAGAAAATAAAAGGATAGAGTACAAACAGGAAAGAAGGGAAGCTCTGTAATTAATTCCACATATTATTGGAGCTCCCACCAGGTACTTCTCACTGGGTAGATGGGCATTTTTTTCTGGACTAGGGACCCTCTAGCTACGTTTGTGTAGCCCTTCACAGATCCCAGACAAGCCTCCTCTTCTTTCTCTGTGGCCCTGCCTGGATGACCACAACTGGGTCCAATCACAGGTGTCCCTAAAATCTTACCTTATCTTATTCCCTGACTATTCCAACTCAAAGCCAAGTGTATATGAGCTTCAGCATGCCAGTGATAAATATGATTCCAGGTTGCTCTCCAAAACCCTTTTGCCAGTTAGAACTAGGAACAGAGCCCCAGGAATGACTATTCAACATCTGTGTCCCTCCTATACTGATGGACCTCAGATCACCTTCAACCCTCCAGCCCCTTCGTTTGGCTCAGTCAAGGTTCCTGACTGACCTCTATACCCATGTTCCAATGCAAATTCCTCCCAGGACTGTCATCTTCCTTGGGCCAGAGCCCTGACTTTTGATTCCTCAACCTCTGAATAGTACCATTTACCTGGAAAAAGTTCATAAAATAGTCCATCATGAATTCATCATTACTAAGCCCTTCTCAAATGGTAGAATTTGACTATTTCATCTTTAAGGCCCATTTCGCTACACCTCTGCCTCTCATAGAAGCCAGCCCCTTACATCTGTACCTTGCTCACTTGGTCAGATCCCCAGAGCCGAAAAGCTTGCTGCTGTCTTCCGCAATGTTGTTTTCCAAGAGTTGTTGTCTAGCCTTCTGTACCCATTCCAAGATGCTAGAGTGTTTCATTAGTCAAAGTTCATTGGTGACACCTTAAGGCCAGGATTCTCAATCTTTCTTCCAGGATAATTGAGGATCACTGTACTTTTCCTGAGGTCCACATGGGGGTTCTGTAAGTTTCCTAACAGATCTGGTATTCCCATATCTGAGATCAACCATTTGCAATTACCGAGCAAGAACTGGGGCCTCAGTGTCCCATTATCGTCCGCCACCTAATCTATACTCACACAAAAGAAGACATTCACATCCTTTGTCTCTTCCAGATCTTTAATTCTATGGGAAAACATGCAGACTCGATAATACCCCACAGCTCATTAAAATTCTTCCACAAGAGGACACAAATCTAGTATCAAGATACCTCTGTATTGCCACTTACCTTATATAAGGTACCTAACTTTTTGGAGCCTGTTTGTTTTCCTATAAAAAGGAGATAATGTTTTGGAAGGATTCAAACAGATAAGGTATACAAAAGTGTTTATCACATCGCCTTCCTCATGAATAACATTTATTAAGTTCTACTGTTTTTGTTACTAGGGAGAACACTAATTTAACATGTGTGGATTTGTGGATTTCATAATTTGAAACAATCACTTCCATTTCAAAGATGAATAAGAAGAAAAACTAACAGTGATGGAAGGACTGCATGTCCCTACTCTACAAAGCCAAGTTGAAAAATGATTATTGATGTCACCTGACCCAGTATTCCTCTGCTCCAAAGACTTCCTTCCTTGAAAAACAAGAATCATGAAAGCAGAAAGCAAAAAGCAAACCAGAAAGTGACATATGGTTAGCAATAAACCATGAATTAAAAAGGAAGGAAGGCTTAAAGGACAGGGGAGACATGCAGAGATTTGCTGGGAAGTAGCCACCGAGCTGGCTTGAAGAAGTCTCCAGCCAAATTAAAGGCAGATTCAGTTAAAAATCGGAATATATGAGTCAGAAGTACAATGATGTTCTTCAAACATTTTGGCCATGATGGAACAAGAGAAAAAGAGCAGTTGAGAGAAATTACAGAGTTGTAATGCTGTGTTGGGGTAAGAAATTGATACCAATAGTCCTGGGGTTTTTTTGTTGTTTGGTTTTTGTTTTGTTTTTTTCCCCATGTACAGCTTATTCCCAGAGGCAGAGAAAGGACTTTTATCCTAGCAATCAAGATTTAGTATCCAACTTCCTTTTCAAAAATCCATTTGTCCAAATGGACTTTCCCCACCTCCATCTGTAGACACCTAAGAATCAGTCCTGGCAGGAAAGAGAGGACTGAGGGTCACCTGGTCTCACGGCTGTGCTACTCTGCTCTCCAACCCCAGGTGAGCCAGTGGCCACTGAGCCGGATCAGGCTGAGGGCGGCCAGCCTCGGCATCACCTACTACAGCCAGTACACCCAACACCAGGTCAGAGAGCTTCTCTCCTCTCCCCCTGCTGTTTCCACATATGGCTTGTGTTGGACCAAGATTTGGATGATGAAAACAGCCCCTAGAAGAAGAAGAACAAATCTCGTATCTTGCACCTGTGGTCCAAGCATGCCTCCACTGCCTCCCCCCCCACCCGACCACCACCACCACAGAGAAGAAGGTAGGATGC
The DNA here is from genome assembly GCA_004024625.1 of Mellivora capensis. Lineage (NCBI taxonomy): Eukaryota > Metazoa > Chordata > Mammalia > Carnivora > Mustelidae > Mellivora > Mellivora capensis. The sequence continues at coordinate 117,317 of PISX010004292.1, forward strand.
TTAAATCTCGGGCTCTTCAACAATTGTTACCTGGCTTGCATACTTTATGTATCCTTGCTCTGAGGCAAAGTCCCTGTTCACTCTCTAGTGGTAAAATGTCTGTTTTCAACAACTTTGGCCCTGTGCAATTCCCCAGAGCTGGATTTGAACGCTTCTTAAAATGCAGTAAACAGTTACTCAGAATTCCCTAGAGATATGTTTGCAGGTTTTCTGTTCCGATGGCTGTCACCTTAATGCAGGTCCTAATGAGCCCAGGCCTGACACTTGCCAGATGCCCCGAATAAGCATGTTGGCTAATGGGTTGCTCTGCACAACCCCACAAGAATCATCTTTCCAACCAATACCTTTGGGGCCTTCTTCACGCACACCCCCGGACTCCTGGCTCACACTTCTCACCTCTGACTTCCCAACACCCTCTCTCTTTTTTTTTTTAATCTTTTTTTTTTATTTATTTTCAGTGTAACAGTATTCATTGTTTTTTGCACCACACCCAGTGCTCCATGCAATACGTGCCCTCCTTAATACCCACCACCTGGTTCTCCTAACCTCCCACCCCCCTCCCCTTCAAAACCCTCAGGTTGTTTTTCAGAGTCCATAGTCTCTCATGGTTCAACACCCTCTCTTATCCTCAGTGATGCAGACCTCCTTCCTGGCCACACCCCCTTCCCCTTCCACCTTCTGTCACTGCACCTGCCAGCCCCCAGCTTGCGGCCAGCCCCTACCTTCCCACTCCTCCATCAAACTTCAGTCCCCACGTCTTCCGAACTCTGCCTGAGACTCATCTTAATCACAAGTGAACTTCCTCTTTTCTGCACCTTAGACTGGCATATGAGAGCCTCGGAACTCCAAGAGGGTCTGGGAGATTTTGCTCCAGTGGTTCTCAGTGTATGCTTGCAAACACCTGCATCAGAATCACCTAAGAATTGATTAACACAGATTCCTTGGACCTTATCCCAGACATATTACATCAAAATCTTTGAGGAAGAAGCCCCCAAATCTTTTTTTAACCATTTCCCTAGATCATATGCCCATTTGATTTAAGGACCCTAGATTGTTCCAACCTCTTCATTTGATAAACAATGGCTTCTGTTCACTAAGCACAGACTATCTGCCAAGCATGTGACATGCTTTCATTTATTTAATCCTCACAACATCATTATGAGATGTGTGCTGTGCTCCATTTTATAGATAAGGAGTCTGGAAGTGGCAGAGACAGAACTCAAACCCAGGTATGACTGAGGCCCTGAGAAGTATAGTCCTAGACCCAGAGGCTGCAGAATGGAAGATACATTGAACCTCATTAGAAGTTTACTTCGAAATTTACATTCTTCTGCTACAAAAGCAGCACTGACATGCTTGCATTCACCCAGGAGGAGACGAGACTGAGAGCACTCAATGGGTTCCTGTAGTTCCTGGGCCTGGATCACTCTGAAAAAATCATAATGTCAGTGTTCCTTCAACAATAGAACCTTTGGTCTTATTCATTTCAGATTCTTGCCTCTGCTTCTCACTCCCTGGCTACATAGAAATAACCTCAAGGAGACTTAAAAAGAAAACAAAACAAAACATCCAGCAAGTGTTTCCATAAGGATCTTCATGCTTGGGAGAAAGTGTTTTTGTAATGATGAACAGTTTCATTGCTTCTTCAATAAGGCCCTTTATTAGTAATGGCTTTTGAGAAAATTGCTGACTAGGGTTCAACTCAAGCACCACTCAGAGATATGAGCCAGGCGCCCAACTCTGATTCAGACGGTTCTAAGGAAAGCAACCTTTCTGATAGGAAGCCCCTCTGGAAATTATTTAATGCATGCAAGTTTTCTCCAATGACATAGTTTTCATCCCAACGTATCCCTTCCTTGTGTCTCCTAAATACTCTTTGGTTGAAAAAGACAGAACAAAGCAATTTGGTAGTTGTTTCATTAATTCAGTGGGTAGATACCAAGATCCCAAATACTTGAATTAGGTATTTACTGACACAATGGTTCAAACCAGAATGCTAGGAATTTTTGCCTACAATGAGTTAAAACCTGAAAACATGACTAATTGGGAAGGGCTTTGGGGCTCAGTGAGTGTTATTTTTATTTGATGGATAGCAAATAAATCATGTCCCTGTGGAATCTGCTTCTGCCCCTGAAGGCGAGGAGGGTGAGACACTCACTCGCTTGATCTGAGTATCACCGTCACAAGATGGGCAGGGTGTGGTGGGACACAGGCATTAGCCAGAAGAAAAACTTTGGATCTGGGAGAAAAGAAGCCCAAATTTTAACAATTTCTTTCATCATGGCATCTCTGAGGCTCAATTATACTTCAAATATACTTCAAATATACCTCCATTATACAGAAATAAGACTTTCTCCCCCCACACACTTATGATCTCTTTTGTGAATTTTACTTCCTTTACTCTCTTTTAAAAGTGGGTTTGGGCTTCATTTTTCTATATGGAGCCCTCTTGGGAAACTTCAGATGCACTCATAGGACATTAACAAGTCCAAGTTAAGGTTGCCTGAATCTTTATTTCCAGGAAAATCTTTATCTCCTGAGCTTCAGATCCAAACATCCAACAAAAATACTTCACGGGCATCTATGCACTGCCCATAAGGCCTCACTTTACCACATCTGAACCATCTTTTCCCAAATACACTGCTCCTCTCTCATCCTATCATTGTCAGCAGCTGAGCCAAGAATCTGGGCATTCCAGCAAACGCCCCCGCCCCTTACCAAACACATCTTCCAGCCAACCTCACACATAGTGGCTTCCCACAGCTGCTTCCCCGTCCTTTCCATCCTGTTAGCCCCAGTCCTTAGCCCTGCAGCTCAGGACTCATCCTGCCCTCACTAAATGATTCCCCAGCCCTCTCCCTGACCTCTGCATCTCTGGCCTCTCACTCTTCAGGCCACCCTCCTCCACATGGCCCTGGCCCTAGAGAAAGTTTTCTTTAATAAAAAATTTATATATATAAACACATAAAATATATAATGACACCCATTGTATAATGATCATTATATAAGCACTAATATGCAAATAGTAAAAACTTCAGAACATAACAAAAATACATGGATTGAAAAGTGTAATGGATTGAATTATTAGCTCCAATACTTCACCGTTGTGTTATGTGGCCAAATAAGCAGTGTTATCTGGCTTCGTTATCCTTCCCGAAAAGCGCAGTGTGATCCCCATCTGATTTTAGGCTCAGCCAGGGGGCTTGTGGTGAATGAGTGGAAGTCATCAGGTGGCCATGCGGGACCTAGCCTGATAAGGCCCCTCATGTTCCCCCTGACCTTTTTGCACCAACATCATCCTGTAAGAAGACTATCCAAGGAAGAGTGAGAGACTCGTAGAGTCTACCTCAACCCAATCAGCAGAGTTGCCCAACTCTGTGAATGAAATAAGAGCTTATTATTAAATTGAGTTCTTATGGTTGGTTATTGGCTGAGATAGTCAACTTGGTCCAAAACTACATATCGCCCTCTTTATTTGCCTGTCCATATATATTTACACGGATACCTATTTTTCTAATGGAATCTTTTTGTTCCTTTTCCATCTATTTCATTTTGCATATCTTTCTATAGTAGCAAAAAAATTAAAAATAGGGCACCTGGGTGGCTCAGTCTATTAAGCATCTGACTCATGATTTTAGCTCAGGTCGGTCTTTGTGCTCGGTGGGTAATCTGCTTGAGGATTCTCTCTCTCCCCCTCTCCGTCTGCCTCTCCTCTCTCTCTCTCTAAAATAAATAAATATTTAAAAAATTAAAAATATAAATGGAGGCTTTATGGCTGCCATATGTAATAATGAAAACAAGGCCTTGCTATAAGTACAAATTAAACAAATTTTCTCTGTCAGGATGCTTTTGTTTACAAATTTTAAAAAACTGAGTCAAACTGACTTAAACAATAAGGATATTTATTATCTCATATAGCAATAGGAGCAAAAATGGGACAGGTTCCAAGGACTGTTGATCCTGTGGCTTAGTCATGTCATCAAGCACCTAGGTTCTTTCCATCTTTTGACTCTGCCATTCTTAGGGCTGGCAAAATGAAACAAAATGGCCAAGCAGTTCCAAGCATGATATCCAGAAATATCCAGAGGAACAGCTGCATCATCTCTTCCTGCTGTCTTTTATAAAGTGAAGAAATGTTTTCCACAATTACTCCCAGAAGACTTCCCCTCACACTCTGTGTCCATTTCTAAACCATTCTCCCAGCCCACTGCTCAGCTCCAAGGCTACAGACAATAAAGTGATAAAGCACAGGCCTGACCTCCAGGAGTTACCCTCTATGCCCTTTACTATTTGCAAAAATTATTTATATATAAGTATAATCATTACATATATGTTTATAAGATATATATATATATATACAAATTTGTTACAAAAGAAAAATTGGATGACAACATGTTACTCATCACAAGAATATTTAAATTTTTTTATTTTATTACACATTATGATTTCAAATGAGTAGTTTAGGAAGAAAATAAAAAGAAGAGCGAGACTATAGTTAATATTCCAAGAAATCATTAATAATACTGGAAATTCAAGCACCAGGAGTTAGTTGTCCCTAGTTATCCCATAGCAACAGTTATTTGCAAGTTGACCCTACTTGAAACCAGATCCAGGGCTCCAACCTGGAGTCCAGTTCTCTTCCTCTCCCTTAAATAAGTGGAGGAAAAAGAAATGTGGGTTGAGTTTGGGGGATGGAGAGCACAGGAAGAGAAATCTCAAAAGTGTACAGAAGATCACAGCCCAAAGGACAGTACAAATGATTCATTCTTCATACCACCCAGGAAGAGATGGCACAGGATTCCAGATAAAGACCCTTAGTCTTGCTTCTCAAGAGAAACTAACAGCACCTACTTACACACACACACATAGACAGACAGAGTAATATTCAAAATCATCAGACTCAGATGCCAGCATCAAGGAGTATCCCCTCATGCACCATTAGCATGCTTGGCTCTATAGGTGATAGAAATAAAATCAAAAGAGAGCAGGAAAAACAGCTGAGGTGTTGAGTGAATCAAAAGGTCTGGGCTTGAATCTGGATCCCCCTTCTCAGAAGCGGTGTGTCCTTAGGCAAGTCAGCTACCACCTCTAAACCTTCTGAAGTCAGCTACCATTTCTGAACCTAAATTTAGGAAAATCCCAACATCAGACTTTTTGTTTTATTTTGTGAGAACAATGAGCTAGCCAATGTGAAAACTTCTGGAGAACACCAGCTGAGTGTTCTTCCTGGTTTGAGTAGCAGGCCAGGAGTAGGCTACACAGACTTGCTTTTTTTTTTTTAAGATTTTATTTATTTATTTGACAGACAGAGATCACAAGTAGGCAGAGAGGCAGGCAGAGAGAGATGGAGAAGCAGGCTCCCTGCTGAGCAGAGATCCAGATGAGAGACTCAATCCCAGGACCCTGGGATCATGACCTGAGCCCAAGGCAGAGGCTTTAACCCACTGAGCCACCCAGGCGCCACACAGACTTGCTTCTATTCTAGGCCCAGAATGTGATCATAATTCATGCCCAGAGCTCTTCCCCACCTTGGGGACGCCATCCGTTCTGCAGAGCTGTGACCTCCCTGGCCTCTGTGGTCCCAGCACATCTATGCTACCCGAATACTGCACACAGTTCACACCAGGGGAATTCTCTTGGTATCATCATGTGGGACATTTCCTGGGTCATTTGTTCCAGGAGAGGGCTGGAGCACAGTCCCAGTCCTGGAAGAAAAGAATGAGATTTTATGTTGTTTACAAAAGAGTGGGATGACTTTTGCACAGCAAAGGAAACAGTCAACAAAACCAAAGACAACTGACAGAATGGGAGAAGATATTCGCAAATGACCTATCAGATAAAGGCTAGTATCCAAAATCTATAAAGAACTTATCAAACTCAATGCCCAAAGAACAAAGAATCCAATCAAGAAATGGGCAGAAGACATGAGCAGACATTTCTGCAAAAACATCCAAATGGCCAACAGACACATGAAAAAGTGTTCCACATCACTCGGTATCAGGGAAATGCAAATCAAAACCATAGTGAGATACCACCTCACACCAGTCATAATAGCTGAAATTAACAAGTCAGGAAATGACAGGTGTCGGCTAGGATGCAGAGAAAGGGGAACCCAGCTACACTGTTGGTGGGAATGCGAGCTTGTGCAGCCACTCTGGAAAACAGCATGGAAGTTCCTCAGAAAGTTGAAAATAGAGCTACCCTATGACCAAGCAATCGCACTACTGGGTATTTGCCCTAGAGATACAAATGTACTGATCCAAAGGGGCACGTGCACCCAAATGTTTATAGCCGCAATGTCCACAATAGCCAAACTATGGAAAGAACCTAGATGTCCATCAACAAATGAATGCCTAAAGATGTGGTATACAGACACACACACACACACACACACACACACACACACACACACAGGAATACTATGCAGCCATCAATAAGGAAATCTTGCCATTTGCAATGATGTGGATGGAACAAGAGGGTATTATGATAAGCAAAATAAGTCAATCAGAGAAAGACAATTATTATATGATTTCTCTGATATGAGGAATTTGAGAGGCAGGGCAGGGAGTCGTGACCAGTAGGAAGGGAAAAAATGAAACAAGATGGGATCAGGAGGAAGACAAAACATAATGGAATCTTAATCTCGTGAAACAAACTGAGGGTTGCTGGGGG
>PISX010004293.1:0-46596 GCA_004024625.1 Mellivora capensis
ATGACCTGAGCTGAAGGCAGAGGCTTTAACCCACTGAGCCACCCAGGCGCCCCCCAGTGAATGCTCTTTTAAAAGAAATTAAAAGAGATTCTCCAGGGGTGCCTGGGTGGCTCAGTGGGTTAAGCCTTTGCCTTCGGCTCGGGTCATGATCTCAGGGTCCTGGGATCAAGCCCTGCATCGGGCTCTCTGCTCAGCAGGGAGCCTACTTCCCCCTCTCTGCCTGCTGCTCTGCCTGCTTGTGCGTGCGCTCGCTCGCGTGCTCTCTCTCTCTCTCTCTCTCTCTGTCAAATAAATAAATAAATAATAATAATAATAATTTTTTTTAAGAAGAAGAAGAAGAGATTTTCCAATCCTTGAGAAGAAGAAAAGGAAAATTAAATGGGAAAGAGACAAATGAACCACCCCCAACACATACATTATGGACCATAGGAAGGAGATAAATGAAAACTATTTTCAGCACTTTCTATCTTTCATCATGTCCTTCCTCTCTTACCCTTTCAGATCATCCATTTAAAAAAATAATAATCCAGAGCTAGCAGGCATGTATGCTACACGTGCACTGCAGAAGACAGAAGGCAGACCTGGAACGAAAAGGATGTAGTGGGAGTCTGAGAATAGCAGACCACTTAATTTTGCTGGCTGAATGTATCAATCTAGCTGACAAAATTTTGAAACTCTGTATTTCAAAGAATCTAGAAGTTCTCAAATTAAAATCTCTTGCAAAAGGCTACTTCCTTTTATTCACCATTAGTAGAATGTAGTATGAACATATCAGAAAGTCAACACAATCTTATGACACATTTGGTTACTTTTAACCTCACATCCACCAAAGACTATGTAGAACTATTCATATTTAAATTTTGTACCTGTTTCTTTCCCAAAACTTGAACATTTTCTGACCTGGAATTCATTTCTTAGGATTGTAAAATTTTAATGACAGGATAAATCAGTGAATAAAGAGAAATTAGATAGTAAAATACACTAGGAAAAGGTCATGCTATTAACAAAAAAAAAAGTTATCCGAAGTACAGCATTTTAAATTCTCAAGTGACAATAGCATAGTAACATTTCCTCAGTAAATACCGTAAGAAAATGGAAATCTTGAGGCTCAAAGTATTGTAACATCCCAACCATCTACTGATGAAACAAGGCCAAAAGAGATGACCAGAATGGGAAACTCAATGTATTGGATCATTCTATTGTGAATTTCATCAAGCTAGAACCTGTTTCCCAGAATTCCCTTCCCTCTATGGTACATCAAGTTAGAGATGGCCAAACTCTTGGAAGGTCTTTATGGTTAGACATGGTAGACAAACGTAGATGCACCTGGCAGGTTTCAGCTTGTCCTCACCTTTATCTTGTCCCCTCTATGTCCAGCTCTTCTTCCTGGACCCACGAAGGAAGTAGTGGGTTTTGGACCCACCAAGGAAGTAGCTACACAGAGGAAACAGCCTCCCACAGACATCTCCCACAATCACCCTCTTTGCATTCCCACTTTGTGTTCCACTTTGATGGCTCTACACGTATGGCTTGTTCAGATTTTCCCAGTAAGCTCTGACTCATACACCTGTATCAGCACTTCAGGAAAATCTATTAGTATTATTTTTTTTAAGACTTATTTATTTATTTATCTGGGGGTGGTGGAGGGGGGTAAAGGGAGAAGGAGAGAATCTTAAGCAGGCCTGACTCAGAGCTCAATCCCATGACCCTGAGATCATGACCTGGGCAGAAACCAAGAGTCAGACATTCAACTGACTGAGCCACCCAAGTGCCCCAGTTACTATGTGTCTTATCCATCCCCTTCCTGATTTTCACATCCCCAGCAACTCTACAATTTGTATATAGTCTGCTTCCTATAATACATCCCTTATCCCAGAATACTCACGGTGGTTCTATTTCTCAGAAAGAATCTTGACTAATATACTCAAAATTCAGCAATTTATAACCCAGCAGTATTAAGAAGAAGGATTTAAGTACTGAAAGTCATTTCCCTATTACTAGTAAGCTCAATTTTTCCTGAGATAACCAGGTTCACTCCACCAATTTACTTCTATATGTGAGAAATGTTCAGTGCATTCTATCAAGGGATTCCTAAAAGCACTGCTCTGTTCCTTTTATTTCCCTACATACAGCACATTTTTAAAACTTACTAAATAATCCAAATTATAGTATTTATTCTAAGTTGTTTTACTAAGAATGTTAATATTTATTTTGTAAGTGTTGCTTAACCAATTTGTCATTTGAGAACTTGCTAAAAGAAGATACAAATGGGTAAAAAATCAGTAATCCTTAAAATATCTTCTCTGAAATGGGCCCATGAATTCTAAAATTTCAAAAATGCAAAACCTATAAAAGAGAAATGAATATATACTAAGCACTCAAGTCCTGAACTACACACTCGTAAGTCTAGATTCAATGATTCTTTTGTTAAGTCAACTTTTCTAAAGATTCCCCAAGCTCTATTTGAAACTTAACAACCTTAACCACCTAACAGATTTTCATACAGCTTTTATAAATTATTCACTATTTTCTTCATAACTATGACATTAAAATGTCCCTTAGTTAGCCTACCATATTCAAGGGCATAAAAACAACTCACAGTTGAAAAGACATTCTGCCATGAGTAAGAACCATAATTAAATACAGAGTCAGGTACTGATCTCTAAAGCAGTACTTATGACTGAGAAAATTTATTAGAGCTCACCCTTGAAAAGCACAAGTCTGAACTGTGTTTGTCCACTTCTACACAAATTTTCTTTAATATTTATGTATTTATTTATTTGAGAGAGAGAGAGAGTGCACGTGCACGGGTGGGGGCAGGCAGAGGGAGAGGCAAGAAAATCTCAAGCAGACTCTCCACCAAGTGCAGACCCCAATGTGGGGCTTGATCTCATGACCCTGAGATCATGATCTGAGCCAAAACCAAGAGTCGGACAGAACTGACTGAACCACCCAGGTATCCCTATACAATTTTTTTTTAAACTAAATATATTGGAAAATTCTGTGGAGACTTAGGACAATTTGAAAAACAGACAAACCACACGGCCAAAAATATCAAAAAATTAAGAAAAAGGTGTGTCCTGAATACATAAAATATACCTACATACTAGTTTATTGTATCATTTACTACCATAAAATACACACAAATCTATTATAAAAAGTTAAAATTTGGGGCGCCTGAGTGGCTCAGTGGGTTAAAGCCTCTGCCTTCGGCTCAGGTCATGATTCCAGGTCTTGGGATCGAGTCCCGCATCGGGCTCTCTGCTCAGCAGGGAACCTGCTTCCCTTCCTCTCTCTCTCCCTGCCTCTCTGCCTACTTGTGATCTCTGTCAAAATAAATAAATAAAATCTTTAAAAAAAAAAAAAAGTTAAAATTTACCAAAAAGTTATGCACCCATAGACCATGCATGGCGCTATTCACAGTCGAGAGAAATGTAAATAAATGTAAAGATACAGTAGTAAATCATAACTGCATAAACCTGTAGTACATACTGTACTACTATAATTTCCTAGCCACCTGCTATTGCTTTTGAGGTGAGCTCCACTGCTGTATCTTCTTAAAATGCCATGTGACACTAAGTATCTCCGTGTGAACAGCTCATCCCTCCAGCAAATTGTTTATCACAGAAAAAAGTGATCTCTCACAGGTCTCATGCAGTGTTTAGGGCAATACTGTAAACCATGAATAACACCATGGGACCCATAAAAAGTGCCACTAGTAATGCTGGAAGTGCTCCCAAGAAGCAGACGAAAGTCATGACATTACAAGAAAAAGTTGAATTGCTTGATACATACCACCTAGATTGAGGTGTACAGCTGTGGCTGCCCAACAGTTTAAGATAAATAAATCCAGCATAAGGACCACCATAAAGAACGAAAAGAAAATTCATGAAGCCACCACTATAGCTACACCAACAGCCACAGAAATCTCACACTTTTTGTGAAATAGCTTTTTATCTCCTATCGAAAATGCAGCTCTGGGGCACCTGGGTGGCTCAGTCAGTTGGGTGTCCAAGACACTTGATTTTAGCTCAGGTCACGACCCCAGGGTTGTGAGATGGAGGCACCCGTCAGGCACCGAGCTGGGCATGGAGCCGCTTGGGATTCTCTCTCTCGCTCTGTCCCTCCCCACCTACTCAGGCTCTGGAAGGAAGGAAGGAAGGAAGAAAGGGCAGCTTTTATGTGGGTGCAGTATTGCTATAGACTCTAATATGAATCATGAAAACACCAAGCCATCATATGACAACTTAAAGCAGAAGATAAAGGATCTAAAGCTAGAAAATTGAATGCCAGCAAAGGATAGTTTGATGACTCAGAAAGAGGTTTGGTTTTAAAAATGTCAGGACAGGGCACCTGGGTGGCTCATGAGTTAAAGGGTCTGACTTTGGCTGGGTCATGATCTCAGGGTCCTGGCTCCAGGCTCAGCAGGGAGTTTGCTTGTTCCTCAGCCTCTGCTTCTGCCCCTCCCCCAGTTGGTGCTCGCTCACACTCGTTCTCTCTCCCTCTCTCTCGTGTGTGCACACATTCTCTCTCAAGTAAGTATTTTTTTTTTAATGTCAGGATAGGAGTGCCTGGGTGGCTCAGGTGGTTGGGTGTCTGCCTTCAGCTTAGGTCATGATCTCCAGGTCCTGGGGTCCAGTCCCATGTTAGGTTCCCAATTCCGCAGGGAGTCTGCCTCTCCCCCTGTTTGTGCTTCCTGTCTCTCTCTTTCTCTCAAATAAATGAATAAAATATTTGGGGGGAAAAAAAAAAGAAGTCACGATGACAGGAGAAACAGCTTCTGTTCATCAAGATGCAGTAGCCAAGGTCCCAGATGCCATTAAAAAAATCATGGAGGATTAAAGATAAGGGGCACAGATAGTGAGAGTCCCACCCCTTTTTAAAAGTTGAATATAAACAAACTGATGAACATTTTAGTAACCTGACAACTTATTCACATGGAAAACATAGTTCTTTCAGGTTATGCCAAATAAATAAATAAATAAATAAAGGAAGGAAGGAAGGAAGGAAGGAAGGAAGGAATGATTGATTCTGGGTACATCCTTAGAGGTAAGTTTTTGCTCAGAGTAATGTCGTCAAAAGACTAAAGAAACAGACTAATCCAGTGGTACAGAGCATAATAAAAAGCCTCCTGAGCAGAAGTCTTATATCAGTTCCTTTCCTGTGTATGTTAAACCAAGTATAGCTGAACTCTTGGCATTGAAAGTAGAGAAGGAACTAGAAGATAAGCAAGCATGCAGCTTTCAGTACTGGGTGTAGTATGTGGATCAAAAGGTAGATGAGGGAAGCAGGGTGCTGTATTAGAGCGGCAGAAATGTTAAGCCAATGAGAGAAAATGTTAGGAAAAGAAATCTAGATTCATGATAACAAACCAATTTTCTCTTATAAAACGGAGATAAACAGTAAAGGGTAGGTAGGGCCAACACTGCTTACTTGCCTTTTTTGGCCATAAAAAGCTTATTAAAATAATTTCATTTTAGGAGAACATTGATAGCTACTAGACCTTGGATTCAGGCCTCATGGTCACTGTAAAATAGGTTCAAGAAACTAGATTATCAGTTCACTTACATACCTATTATCTGTTCCCTGCTAGAATGTAAGCTTCACAGACAGGTCTGTTTTTTGAATCATAAGGAAGAGAGTGGTGGTAAAGATGAAAGAATGCATGTAAAGCCCTCAGGGTTGACCATGGGCATTGCTTAACTAAATGAGATTGAGTTTACCTACAGCCAATGAGTATCTAGCAGATCTGAACTTTTGCACTGACTCTTATCAAGTGTAAATTTTTGAAAACTTTCATATAAAGTTAATTATAAGAAAAAAAAAAAAAAAGAAAAGCATTGAGGAAGAAGGGTATCTGACTGAACAGGTATTTAATGCAGACAAAAGTGCCCTCTTCTGGAAAAAAAAATACCACAAAGGACATTCATTAGTAAGGAAGAGAAGTAAACACCAGGATTTAAGTCAGGAAGGGATAGGCTATCTTCATTTCCTACAGTGTAGTTAGGTGAATGATCAGGACTAACCTTATCTATGAAGCTTCTACCTTCTACCCTCACCAGACCTTGAAGGGAAAAAATAAATACCAGCTGCCAATCTTTTAGCTATACAAGAAGGCCTAGACAAAGACAACCCTTTTTCTGGACTGATTCCATGGATGCTTTGTCCCTGAAGTCAGGCTGGTAAGGGATTGGCGTGCCTTTTAAAGTTCTTTTGACTGGGACACCTGGGTGGCTCAGTCGTTTAACCATCTGCCTTCTGCTCAGGTCATGATCCCAGGGTTCTGGGATCAAGTTCCTCATCAGGCTCCTTGCTCAGTAGGGAATCTGCTTCTCCCTTCGCCTGCCACTCCTCCTGCTTGTGTGTATGTACGCTCTCTCTCTCTCCCTCTCACTCTCTGATAAATAAATCAATCTTTAAAAAAAATAAAGTTTTTTAACATTTAACAATGGGCCCCTGCCTACCTAGAACACAAGTTCAATATCAAAGGTGCTGAAGTAGTCTACCTACTCCCAAATACAACATCTCTATTTCAACATCCAACCTCTAGATCAGAGGGTCCTAAGGCTCTTGAAGGTTCATTACACACAGTATTGTCAACACTACAGAAGCAAACCCGGACAGAGATCTTCTCATCAAAGTCTGGAAGGATTACCCTATTGAAGATGCCACCATTATAGAAAAAGCCATGAAAACCATCAAGCCTGAAAAAAAAAATCCTGCCAGAGAAAACTGTGTTGAGATGTTGTACGTGACTCTACACAGGCTTTACGACAGGAGCCAATCAAGGAAACTATAAAAGAGATTGTGGATGTGGCAAAAAAAAAAAAAAAAAAAAAGGTGAAGGGTGCAGAGTTTCAAGATCAAATCTTGGAAAAATTCAAGAGCTAACAGATACCACATCAGCGGAATTAACAGAAGACAACTTGATGGAGAGGAGTGCCTCCAAACCAGTGCCAGATGATGAGGAAGAAGACGTAAAAGAAGCAGTACCAGAAAACAAACTGACATTAAACAATCTGGCAGAAGGGTTCCGATTTGACTTAAAACTTAAGACTTTTCTATGATATGGGCACTGAAACTAAATCAAACAGTAGAAGGATTAGTACCATACCGAAACATTTTTAGAAAAATGAAAAAGCAACAAAGTCAGACAGAAATTACGATGTATTTCCATAAAGTTACACATGGAGTGTGCCTGCCTCTCTTACTTCTCCTTCCATCTCTTCTCCGTTTTCCACATCTCCCACCCGAGACAAGACCAATTCCTCCTCTTCAGTCTACTCAACACAAAGACCACAAGGATAAAAACCTTTATGATGATCCATTTCTACTTAATAAATAATAATCATCATGCCATACAGTTAATAAACTTATCTATTGTGTGGCTTCACAGGAACTTCTAATAACCATAAGTCAGGAACCGTATGAGATGTTTTTGTGTCTTCATCATTGCCTAAGTATTCATCATGTAGAACACTGTGTGCAAGACTTGTATGGAAGTAGATAGCCTATCCTGAAATAGACACAAGATGAGTGATATTTAATATAAAATTAATAATGTGTTAGTTTTCTTACTGTTCTATAACTTTATAAATTCAAAGAATTACATTACTATACAGTATTGCCTCCCTCATAATTGAAGAAATTAGCCTATCATCACAAGTAAGTGGTTTTTAAAAAATGTAACAAAGTTGGGGCGCCTGGGTGGCTCAGTCAGTTGGGCTACCAACTCTTGATTTCAGCTCAGGTCACGATCTCAGCGTTGTGGAGTCAAGCCCAGTGTCAAGCTCCATACTGGGTGTGGAGCCTGCTTAAAGATTCTCTCTCCCTCTGCCCCTCCCCACTGTGCTAAAAAATAAGAATAATAATAACATAAAATAAAAATGTAACAATGTCTCCAATACTGCCTGTTTGGCCTCAAATAAGACAATATTGATACAGGTAATGACACAGATGATTCAGCTTATAAACAGATGTTATAAACTTGCAGTATCAATAAATACACGACAATACTAGGAATATATTTTCTCTTGTGATTTTCTTTCTTTTTTCTAACTTAAGAAAACAGTAATAATACATATAGCAAACAAAATGTGTGTTAATTGACTCTATGTTATCAATAAGGCTTCCTGTCAACAGTAGGCCATTAGCAGTTAAGTTCTGCGGAAGTTATAAGTTATTAAGAGGATTTTATACTAGGGGAAAGGAGGGGGAATCAGCATCCCCAACCCCCAGGTTCTTCAAGGGTCAATTGTATATATGAAAACCCAGCCCTATATGAACCTAGAAAATGTATAGAAGGAAAGATTAGGAGATATTCCCTTGTTCTACAAAAACATGTGCTTCATAATTTAATTTATTTGAGAGGAAGATTCCAAAGAAGTGTTTAAAGTTATTCCATCAAAAAAAACTCTGAGAGGGGTGCCTGGGTGGCTCAGTGGGTTAAAGCCTCTGCCTTCGGCTAAGGTCATGATGCCAGGGTCCTGGGATCGAGCCCCGCATTGGGCTCTCTGCTCCGCGGGGAGCCTGCTTCCTCCTCTCTCTCTCTCTCTCTCTACCTGCCTCTCTGCCTACTTGTGATATCTGTCAAATAAATAAAATAAAATAAAAAAAAAACTCTGAGAAACAGACAATTTTATAAGCTAGAGTTATTCTATAAAAACACATATAGTTATAAAAGCCAGCACTTGTGCTTACTAAAGGCTCAGTATTGAATCCCTATCCACAAAATGTTATACAGTTTACAGTTTGATTGGAAAGGATTTCTTTAACCCCTTGCAAAATTCTCAACACAAGAAAGGTACATACAACTAATAAAATGATTCACTAAACCATCAGTGGGGGGGAATAGTACATAGCATTTGATTCTATGTAATTTCCTACAAAATCCTAAAACATTTGCTACATTAAATTTTACTAACAGTGCCAATACATTTTGAAATGAAAAAATAATATTCTGAATTAATTAAGGTCACAATTTTATTTAACTTCAATCAGTCTCAAATGCCCCATCCATTTGCTGTTTATAATTATGGCTACATATTTTTTCAAACTGGAAAATTGCAAATTGAATTCAAATACAGCATGCTCCAAAATTAGAATAAGATTTTCCTCCAAACTTGATCTTTAAAATTTTTTGATCTACAGGGATAATGAAATTATTTAACCTCCTAGATTGATTAAAGACAGTAATTTTTTAAATGAGCACATTTGAGTCATTACTTGCAAGCTTTGAAAAGTTTTCTAAAGTCTTAATGACAGTTCCCATACATATGACATTAATTGAACACCTACCATGTATAAATCACTGTGGAAGACATGGGAGTGGGGGTGTCATTCCACAATGTTAATTACAGTTTCAGCTTTTGTTTGTTCACTCCCATGATTCACAAAATAGTCAACATAATCCTTGCTCTTTAGAATTGCCTTTTTTTTTTTAAAGATTTTATTTATTCATTTGACAGACAGAGATCACAAGCAGGCAGAGAGGCAGGCAGAGAGAGAGGAGGAAGCAGGCTCCCTGCCGAGCAGAGAGCCCAACACGGGGCTCGATCCCAGGACCCTGGGATCATGACCTGAGCCGAAGGCAGAGGCTTTAACCCACTGAGCCACCCAGGTGCCCCTAGAATTGCCTTTTTTGCTGGTTCATCTCTACAGCTCCATGTTACTGTTAATATTCCAGAACCAGGATGGCACGGATTCCCCCATAGGGACGTTCCCGCAGAAGTTGACTATTGGAAGTTGCAATGACTTTCCCAAGACTGATCAATGTCTGCTGACTCCCATGATGACAACAGCCCAAAGACTCCTCCAGCTCACAGAGCATGCATAACATTGCCAGAGGACAAGCTATAAGACTCTGATTCCTCAGCTGCAATTCACCAAGTAGTCAACTTGGAATTTTCCTGTGAAACACTACCTGACACCTGCCCACATTGACATTCACATACCATTTCTCTCCCCACACAATTTCAAGACTTTTTTCTTCAGTTGTCTCTGTGAGCACCACACAGTACTACCCTAGCAAGCCAATGCCCTCTGCAGAAGTGGAGAATTCCCTGGGCTACTTCTGGTATGAGGCTTTTAAAATGATGCTTAAGAAAACCTGGTACAGGGACACCTGGGTGGCTCAGTTGGTTAAGCTGCTGCCTTTGGCTCAGGTCATGATCCCAGGGTTCTGGGATCGAGTCCCGCATTGGGCTCCTTGCTCAGCAGGGAGCCTGCTTTTCTCTCTGCCTCTGCCTGCCACTCTGCCTGCTTGTGCTCTCTGTCTCTGACAAATAAATAAAAATCAAGAAGAAGAAGAAGAAGAAGAAGAAGAAGAAGAAGAAGAAGAAGAAGACGACCTGTTACATCAGAAGTACCTGTGACTCCACTACTTAGAGGAATTCTTTAAACTACTGATAAGCTTTCATATATATACAAGTCT
The DNA here is from genome assembly GCA_004024625.1 of Mellivora capensis. Classification (NCBI taxonomy): domain Eukaryota; kingdom Metazoa; phylum Chordata; class Mammalia; order Carnivora; family Mustelidae; genus Mellivora; species Mellivora capensis. Next base: position 10,433 of record PISX010004293.1, read on the forward strand.
TTGGGATACACTAAGAATTCTCACCATCACAATTAAATTTTAAACATTTAAAGATTTCATAAAATTTATTTATACTGACTGTAGGAACATTTATGATGTCTCAAAAGATACTACTACCTTGCATTAGGCCTCATAACTGTTGAGGTACTAAGAGATTTGGGTTTAAATTCAAAGGTAATTCAGTCATGAGAATGAAATATAGTTTTAATTTTTCATTTAGGAAGAATCTGTGTTTCCAATAATGCTGGATGACTCAGGCAAACCCTACTGCTACAAATGAAGAAAGGACAAAAAGATGACAACTGAGAATGAAGGGGGAAAAAAGGATCACTATTCACATACTACACATAGAAAAAATCTGAAATAATCTACAAATAAACTATAAGAAAAAAAATGGGTTTACCAAGCTGAGGAATAAAAAAGTTAATATTCAAAACTTAACTGTATTTGTCTATGCCAGCAATAAAGTCAGAAAGGGTTTATAAACTTATTTTTTAAAATTTTTATTTATTTATTTGAGAGAGAAAAAAAGCATGAGTATGGGGAGAAGCAGAGGGAGAAGCAGGCTCCCTGATGAGCAGGGAGCCTGACATGGGGCTGGATCCCAGAACATGGGATCATGACCTGAGCTAAAGGCAGACGCTGAACCGACAGAGCCACCCAGGTGCCCCAGAAAATGAATTTTTAATAGAATTTACAATACCATCAAAAAATATCAAATTTTAGGGCATGGGGCAGGCTCAGTCAGTGGGGCACGTGGCTCTTGATCTTGGGGTCATGAGTTTGAGCCCCATGTTGGGTGTAGACATTGCTTAAATAAACAAACTTTTAAAAACACATGTATGAAATTTCTAGGAATAAAAATAAAAGTGGAAAAATCTTTACACAGAAAGCTATAGAAACAGTATGTTACAAAATTTAAGGAAACCTAGTAAGTAAAGGGATATTCCATGTTCTTGAGGCTTATGGTAGTGAAGATGTCAATTCTATCCAAATTGATTTAGATACCCAATACAATCCCAATCAATCTGAATAAGTTTTGTTTGTTTGTTTGTTTATTTTTTAAAGAGAAGGCAGTGCCTGTAGATGGAATGGAAGCCTGGGCTGCAGGGCTCCGGCCCCCTGCCTGATGCAATCACTGTTACAGAGCTGCTTCTGTTTTTTCTTTTTAACTTATTTATTTATTTGACAGAGATCATAAGTAGGCAGAGAGACAGAGAGAGAGGGTGGAAGCAGGCTCTCCAGTGAGCAGAGAGCCCGATGTGGGGCTCGATCCCACGACCTGGGATCATGACCTGAGCTGAAGGCAGAGGCTTAACCCACTGAGCCACCCAGACGCCCCCTGAATAAGTTTTTCAATAGAGAGTTGTAGGCTTATTTTAAAATATATATAGACATGCAAGCAGCCAAGGAAAACAAGATAGTCTTGAAGAAGAACAAAAAGATTTTCTCTCTAGGTATCAGGACTTATTATAAAGCACAGTCGTTAAGACAGTATATGGGGAGGGAGGGGGATAGATGAAAGTAAAGAACAGAAAGAATAGAAAGCTGATAAATAAATCATACATGAAACAAATGGATGCTTGCTGTACAACAAAACTGCCACCACAGACCAGCAAGTAAAGTTCAATCTTTGCCTATAAGTGGTGCTAAGTCAGTTGGATATGCCCAGGGAAAACAAAATTAAACTTGACCTCTACCTCATAATATACATAAACATTCATTTCAGGTATATTATAGATCTCAATGTAAAAGTCAAAACAGAAAGCTCCTAAAAGATAATGTAGAGAATTATTTCCCTGGGCATACAAGAAGCACCAACCATAAAGGAAGGGCAGATAAACTGAACTATATTGAAATTAAGAACTAGGGTGCCAGGTGGCTCGGTCAGTTGGACATTCGACTCTTGGTTTCAGCTCAGGTCATGATCTCAGCGTTGTGATATCAAGCTCTTCTTGGGACTCTGTGCTCAGTGAGGGAGTGTGCTTGACATGTTCTCCCTCTGCCCACTGCCCGGCTTGCGCACGCACATTCCCTCTAAAATAAATAGATCTTTAAAAACAAAATTAAGAACTCCTATTCACCAAAAAAAAATGACTACTTAAGCCACAAAGTTAAGCAGATATTATTACATACACAGAGTTTCTTTTTTTTCTTTTAAAGATTTTATTTATTTATTTGACAGACAGAGATCACAAGTAGGCAGAGAGGCAGGCAGAGAGAGGGGGGAAGCAGGCTCCCCGCTGAGCAGAGAGCCCGATGCGGCGCTCGATCCCAGGACCCCAGGATCATGACCCGAACTGAAGGCAGAGGCTTTAACCCACTGAGCCACCCAGGTGCCCCACACACAGAGTTTCTTAAATTGGTCAACACAAGAGGTGCCTGAGTGGCTCACCGGTTAAGCATCTGGCTCCCACTCAGGGATTGAGATCTATGTTGGGATCCCTGCTCAGCAAGAAGCCTGCTTCTCCTTCTTCCTCTGCCTGCCACTACCCTTGCTTGTTTTCTCTCTCTCTCTCTCATAAATAAATAAAATCTTTAAAAAAAAAAAAAAAAAAAAAGAAAGGTCAACACAAGATGATAAAAAACAGGTCAACTTTTAATCAATAAATTTTAGTGCTTTTAAATTCTCTATAGAAAATGCACTGCTGGGGTACCAGGGTGGCTTAGTCATTAAGCATCTGCCTTCAGCTCAGGTCATGATCCCAGGGTTCTGGGATCAAGCCCCTCGAAGGGGCTTCCCTGCTCAGCAGGAAGGCTGCTTCTCCCTCTCCCACTCCCCCTGCTTATATTCCCTCTCTTGCTGTCTCTCTCTGCCAAATGAATAAATCTTTAAAAAAAAAAAAAAAAAAGAAAGAAAGAAAATGCACTGTTACTGTCTGAACCTGAGGCAGACCACACCCATCACTGCCAGCCCTTGATATACCACTAACTTTTGGAGATCCACAATGTTTAAGTCTTCACCTGGGTCAAGTTAGAGACGTGTTGGCTTTGTAACAGTACACTGAGCTATTCACTGATGTCTTATACACCTTATTAAGTGTTTTACATCCTTCACTACAAAAGTTTAAAAAAAAAAAAAATCAAAGGGTGAATATGTGTACCTCCTAACTTACAAAATTAAAAAACGAGACAAAAACTGAATATCCTTAATATGTTAGGGTTATACTGTGATACGTAGTAAGAAATATATATGTATTTGGTCTTCCAGTTTAAGGCACAAAGCTCCTAAAACCCATAGAATTTCCCAAGTCATGACAGACAAAGGTGTCTCATGTTATGGTAATGAGATGACTTTTAGAAAGACCCCTCAGTAACCTAAGGATATCGACCCAATTAGAGGGTTAGAACTTTCAGTCCTACCCCCACCCCCCAGGAGGGAAGGAGCTAGAGATTGAGTTCATCACCAATGGCCAATGATTTAATCAACTGTGTCTATGTAATGAAGTCCTCAAATAATGCCTCAAGGATGGTATTCAAAAAGCTCCTGGGGGCGCCTGCGTGGCTCAGCTGGTTAAGCAACTGCCTTTGGCTCAGGTCATGATCCTGGAGTCCCGGGATAGGGATGGAGTCCCGCATCAGGCTCCCTGCTCCACAGTGAGTCTGCTTCTCCCTCTGACCCTCCCCCTTCCCATGCCCTCTCTCTCTCATTCTCTTTCTCTCTCTCAAATAAATAAAATCTTAAAAACAAAACAAAACAAAACAAAAAACACAGAAAGCTTCTGGATTGGATTTAGGAAGAGTGGTATGCTCAGAGAGGGCATGGAAGCTCTGTGCCTTTTCTCCATACCTTGCCTTATAACATATATTTCCATCTGACTGTTCCATAGTTATATACTTTTATAATAAACCAGTAATCTAGTTAAGTAGAATGTTTCTCTGAGTTCTGTGAGCCACTCTAATAAATTAATCAAACCTAAGGAGGGGGTCGTGGGAGCTTCCAATTTATAGCCAGTCAGTCAGAAGACCAAGTGACCATACCTGAACTTATCCTATCCTCTGAAAGGGGTTGTGGCAGGGCAGGCAGAGGCAATCTTTTAGGACTGAGCCCTTAAATCTGTGGGATCTGATGCTATCTCCAGGTAGAAAGTGTCAGAATTTAGTTGAATTGTAGAACACCCAGGTGGTTATCTGGAGAACTGCTCCCTAGTGTTGGAAATACACACCACACACACCACATCTCACACACACACACACACACACACACACAGGAATAGGGTACAGAATCCTTGTTGATGATCAGAAGTTGGAATGATCCCAGAATTGTAGATAGCATCTTACAAATTTTCTTACAAAAAGGCAGGAACAGATATAAACAGTCCTTTCACAAAAGAAATACAAATATCTAATCTATGAAAACCTTTCAATAGTAATCAAATAAAAACAGAGAAAGAAATCATTTTTAACCTAACACACTGGTAATAACTAACTGACAAAAATCTAGTGCTCTTTCATAGGTACAGGAATATGTGAACTCATTCACTGAAGGTAGGAATATAAAGATTTCTAGAGGGTAATCTGGCAGTAAGTATATCAATATTTTAAATTTATGAGTACCATTTGATTCAAAAACTCATCCTACTACTAGAGATTTATGCTAAGGAAAATATCAAATGAGCAAAGAAGGATATTGCAAAGGTTGCATAGTGCTGCCGTGCTGTTCAGAATAATCAACAATAAAAAACAAACTAATGGGGCGCCTGGGTGGCTCAGTGGGTTAAAGCCTCTGCCTTCGGCTCGGGTCATGATCCCAGGGTCCTGGGATCGAGCCCCACATCGGGATCTCTGCTCAGCGGGGAGCCTGCTTCCCCCTCTCTCTCTGCCTGCCTCTCTGCCTACTTGTGATCTCTATCAAATAAATAAATAAAATCTTTTAAAAAAAAAAACCTACTTTAAAAAAAAAAACCCTAATGTTGGTCAATGTAGGACTGATAAGGTAAATGATTTCACATAATATGGAGAATCACACATTATTTAACTATATTTACTGATATAGAAAAAGAGCTATAATATCTTAAGCAAAAAATCATGCTATAGAACATGGTATATTCTGTCAATGAAAAAATCTTTTTTTCACAGAAAGAAATAGCAAACTATTCCACATCTTTGCTTGTTGCTTAAGAAATTCAATTCACTGGTAGTGGAGCCTGGGTGGCTCGGTTATTAAGCATATGCCTTCGGTTCAGGTCATGATCCCGGGGTCCTGAGATCAAGCCCCACATAGGCCTCCCTGCTCAGCGGGAAGCTTGCTTCTCCCTCTCCCATTCCCCCTGCCTGTGTTCCCTCTCTCACTGTGTCTCTCTCTGTCAAATAAATAAATAAAATTTAAGAAAGAAATGAAGGAAGGAAGGAATTAATTAATTCACTAGTAGCCTCCTATTTAAAAGAATTTTGGAACTGGGTATTGAGTTCCTATGTTTGAGACCATTTTATGCCCAGTTTAATTGGTTCTTATAAGACACTAGAATAACCTTGTTATTCTAATAAGAGCCACATGTCTCTTTTTTTTTAAGACTTTATTTATTTGAGAGAGAGAGAGAGAGAGAGCCTGAGTTGGGGGGGAGGAGGAAGAGGAAGCAGACTCCCTGCTGAGCAGGGAGCCCCAACACTGGAGCTCCATCCCAGGACCCTGGGATGGTGACCTGAACTAAAGTCAGATGCCCAACCAACTGAGCCACACAGGCACCCCCAAAATGTTTCATCTTAAATATAATTGGGGTTCTTCTCCCAAAACCACTGTTGGCAAACAGGGCATCTCATACTGTTTCACCACAGATTTCCACTATAACACCTGAAAAGGAGAAGAAGTTTTTATGTCCATATGAAATGAAATTGCTACCTTTACCAATTAGCTGCTTATATAAACAATGTTCCCAAAATACAAAATCCAACTTCTTTTTTTTTTAAGATTTTATTTATTTATTTGACAGTCAGAGATCACAAGTAGGCAGAGAGGCAGGCAGAGAGAGAGGAGGAAGCAGGCTCCCTGCTGAGCAGAGAGCCCGATGTGGGGCTCGATCCCAGGACCCTGAGATCATGACCTGAGCCGAAGGCAGAGGCTTAGCCCACTGAGCCACCCAGGCGCCCCCAAAATCCAATTTCTAAACCTATGATAACCTGCATATAATCTTTCATACATGAAACATTGACAGGTGTTCAAGATCAACTTAATTTCCCTAAGGAATTTTCAGAACTGTGTAATTCCATATATACAAAACTGAATTTAAATCTATGGATACTCCAATATTTAAACAGAAAAATGTACTGCCTCTCTCTAAGGTGGGATTTGAGGTGATGCTGCTTTCTTCTTCACTTTCCCTAGTGTCTAAATTTCTTGTAATGAGTTTATATCAATCAGGGGAAGAAGCTATCCATTTTTAGAAAAAGTGATCTTCCTCTATACCCCACTTCCTGTACCATGTGGCATCTCCATCTTTTGCCTGCACTGCATCAGTAGGCACCACTATACTCTCCCCCAACACCATGTTCAATGCCTCAGCTTCTTCTAAGATCATTGCCTCTGTCTGGATACCTACCCAGCTGGCTGTCAAGGATTATCTAGCCCAGCCATATTACTTCCGGACAGCAGTCTCCTTTCTATTCCCAAGACTACTTCTCCCTTATTTTATCTCCCAGCTTCCAGGATCTTTGAGTTTTAATTCACCCTATAAGATTCCGTCAGCTTACAGATGCTTAACATCACTAACAGTCAGAGAAATGCAAATCAAAACCACAATAATATATCACCTGACACCAATCAGAACAGCTAAAATCAAAATAACAAGAAATAACAAGTGCTGGAGAAGATGTAGAGAAAAGGGAACCCTTGTACACCACAGGAATGTGAATTGATGCAGCCACCATGGAAAACATGGAGGTTCTTCAAAAAATTAAAAAACTAAGGGCGCTTGGGTGGCTCAGTAAGTTAAACATCTAACTTCAGCTCAGGTCATGATCTCAGGGTCCTGGGATCAGGCGCCACACTCAGTGGGAAGTTTGTTTGTCCCTCTCCCTCTGCCCCACCCCCTACTTGTGCTGTCTCTCTCAAATAAATGAAATCTTTTTTAAAAAATTAAAAAATAAAAATACTGGGCACCTGGGTGGCTCAGTGGGTTAAGCCTCTGCCTTCAGCTCAGGTCATGATCTCAGGGTCCTGGGATAGAGCCCCACATCGGGCTCTCTGCTAAGCGGGGAGCCTGCTTCCCCCTCTCTCTCTGCCTGCTTCTCTGCCTACTTGTGATCTCTCTCTGTCAAATAAATAAATAAATAAATAATCTTTTTAAAAAAAAAGAATTCCACTACTGGGTATATACCCAAAGAAAATGAAAACACTAATTTGGAAAGATATACATCATTATGTTTATTGCAGCACTATGTACAATAGCCAAGATATAGAAGTAACCTAAGTGTCCATCAATAGGCAAATGAATGAAGAAACTGTAGTACACACACACATACACATACACACACACACACACACACACACACACACACATGTACTACATGTGTGTAGTATACTACACAGTAAAGTATACTACACAGCCACAGAAAAGGCTGACCTGGGTGGCTCAGTTAAGCGTCTGCCTTCCTCTCATGTCATGATCTGAGGGTCCTAGAATCGAAACCTGCATCAGGCTCCCTGCTCAGTGGGAAGTCTGCTTCTCCCTCTGCCTCTCCCCGCTGCTCTGGCTCACTCTCTCTCTCTTACTCTCTTTCTCAATTAGTTATTTCTCAATCAGTTACTTTCTCAATTAGTTATTTAATAACTAAAATTTTTTAAAAACAAAAAAATGGGCTTTGTGTTCAATGACTTTACCCAAATGTAATGTTCTGAGCATATTTAATGTAGGCTAAGTTAAACTATGATGTTCAGTTGGTTAGATGTATTAAATGCATTTTCTACTTAAAGTATTTCCAATTTACAATGGGTTTATTGGAACATAATTCCATTCTAAGTCAAAGAAGATAAGTATACTTTCCCGTCTCATGACTTCATCAAGCAATTCCCTTCCTCTGGCATGCAAAACACCACCCCAATAGAGATCCTTTCAAGATCGACCTCATAAACCAACCCCCCTACATGGAACCAAACATGAGTACCTTCCCCTCTGTGCAACCCAAGTAAGATGCGATATGGAGGTCCCACAGCACTTTCACTGAAATTGGCAGTATATCTGGTCTTGTATCACTATGCTTGTCTCCTATATCCATTAAACTAGATTATATGGTTAAGAGACTCATCCTTGAGGTGCCTGGGTGGCTCAGTTGGTTGGGCGTCCAACTCCTGATTTCAGCCTAGGTCATGATCTCAGGGTTGTAAGATCAAGCCCAGAGTAGTGCTCTGTGCTGGGTGTGGAGCCTGCTTAAGATTATTTCTCTCCCTTGAGGCGCCTGGGTGGCTCAGTGGGTTAAAGCCTCTGCTTTTGGCTCAGGTCATGATCCCAGGGTCCTGGGATGGAGCCCCACATCGGGCTCTCTGCTCTGCAGAGAGCCTGCTTCCTCCTCTCTCTCCCTGCCTGCCTCTCTTGCCTACTTGTGATCTCTGTCTGTCAAATAAATAAATAAATAAAATCTTAAAAAAAAAAAGATTATTTCTCTCCCCATTCTCTTTAAAACAAACAAACAAACAAACAAACAAAAAAAGGAAGGAAGGAAGGAAGGAGAAAGAAAAGAAAAAAGAAACTCATCCTTATGGGTCTTCAGACATGGAGATGCATAGGACAGAACCTTGCAAATAAGAACTCAGTTTGAAACTTCCTGAACTGAATTAGTAACACTGCAAAAGCATCTTGTTCTTTATTCAACTACAGACTTCACATTGTAAGCCTTCAAATAGTAGCTAGTCATATCAATGCCATACAAAGTACACTAGTTCCCACAGCAAAAGGCAACAGGAAAACAGCCCTCAAAACAATTTACAAAGGCAGGAACCAGTTCCTTCAAAGAAAGTCCCGAAAGTCAATCAAGACTGTTAACAAAGGAATTCTATCTAGCATTCTATCTAGAATCTTAGTTTCTGTACTCTTTTAAAGCCATCTGAATGCTAGGATAGGTCTGTATTATTTTCAGATTTATTTGGAAATGACCCCAAAGATATGTGACATATAGTGATTAAAGACTTAACTCATACAGGCTTGAGGAAATAGCACATTCAGACAGTAAATATACCTGTATGATAAACGTTAATCTTTTGTGTGGTACCAAAAAGAAAGCAACATAAACTGGTAGAGCTACTTTACAAAGTCATTTGGTATAATGTACAGATGCTATGGATTAGCAATTTTCCTCCTAGGTATGTACCCAAGACAAATGAAAGCATCTGCCCACTAAAACGCAGACATAGTAGTTTATCTGCATTAGCCAAAACCAAGAAATTGCCTAAATATCCATTAACAAGAGTGTCATGCCCCCCCCACCCCCACCCACAAAATGGGTCCGTGATTAAAGGAGCGAGACCAGGACGCCTGGGTGGCTCAGTTGGTTAAGCGGCTGCCTTCGGCTCAGGTCATGATCCCAGCATCCTGGGATCGAGTCCCACATCAGGCTCCTTGCTCGGCAGGAAGCCTGCTTCTCCCTCTGCCTCTGCCTGCCACTCTGTCTTCCTGTGCTCGCTTACTCTCTCTCCCTCTGTCTCTGACAAATAAATAAATAAAATCTTTAAAAAAATAAAATAAAATAAAGGAGCGAGACTGATATAAAGCGAAGGTCAAGCAAAGCTTTATTTCACGCCAAGCATCAAGAATCAAACTGACCGGCCAGGGCCACGCCTCTTACAGAGAGGGCAACCTTTCTCTGTTTCCCAGACTAGCTTTTAAGGGCAAACGTCATGGCCATGCGGTTGGGCCTGGCCACGCACAGGTGGCCAATGAACCTGTAACACACAGAGAAACCTGCACAGTGATGCTAGATGACCAACTGAATTACAATTTACCCTAGTAGACATTTGAACCAGCCTATCACCTTGGTCAGAATTGGCGCCCAAAAGGTGCCCAAAGGGCGGGGCCCATACTCCTTGGTAACTAGAGAGACAGTATGCATCCCCCCCACTGAACGGATGTCTCCACCTGGCCTGACCCACCCTTGTATTTGAGCTTTGTTACCTGGAGCTGGTTTCCCGGACTTGTTTTTAAGTAAATCCCCTGGGGGAAGGGGAGCAGGGACAGTTTAAGAGTTAAACAACGTTATTGTTTTAACCTTGATGGAAGCCTCTAGCTAAATAGGTCCTTTTTTTTTTTAATTAAGATTTTATTTATTTATTTGGAAGAGAGAGAGAGTTCACAAGTAGGCAGAGAGGCAGGCAGAGAGAGAGGGGGAAGCAGGCTCCCCCGCCGAGCAGAGAGCCCAATGCGGGGCTCGATCCCAGGACCCTGAGATCATGACCTGAGCCGAAGGCAGAGGCTTTAACCCACTGAGCCACCCAGGCGCCCCTAACTAAATAGGTCCTTACAAAGAGAATGGAAAAATTGTGTTTTACCATAAAACTGATTTTCCATAAAATGGAAATAAGAAAATGATTCAGGAAATTTTTGCTCCAATCATTGCAAACCACACACACAGAGAAACCCATTGGGAGTGAACAGTTCACATAAATATTTCTATGATACCCAATTATATCTTCCCTGAGAAGTGACATATAATACTGCAAATATCAAATTAAGAAACCTGGTAATTTTCATTGTAGTGCATCCCATCAAACCGTAGCCTTCGAACATAATGGGCCACCTGCTGAATCCCATTTGGTAAGTGGTAACAAGAACCTAGGTAACAGTTCTTAAATTTTCAATGTGATGAAATTTCTTTTTAAAATCCTCCAAATCCTAAGGGCACCTGGATGGCTCAGTCAGTGAAACGTCCAACTCTTGATCTCAGCTTAGGTCTTGATCTCAAGGTCGTGGTTCAAGCCCAAGGTTGGGCTAATAGTAACAGCAAAATAAAAAAATAAAAATCCTCCAAATCCTCAAAAATTTAAAAATAGAACTATACAATCCAATAACCTCACCTCTGGGTTTATATCCAAAGAAAGCAAAATCAGTACCTTCAAGAGATATCTGCACTCCCATGTTCATTGCAGCATTACTAAAATAGCCAAGATACGGAAACAATCTAAATTTCTACTGATGGATGAATAAGGAGAATGTGGTGTATATATATATATACACACAATGGAATACTATTCAATTATTTTAAAAAGGAGGAGGAGGAAATTCTGCCATTTACAACAACCTAAATGAACATAATGGGCACTATACTAAGTGAAACAAGCCAGAGAAAGACAATACTGTATGATATCACATATATGCAAAATCTAAAAAAAAAAAAAAAAAAAAGTTAAATATTTAGAAACAGGGTAAAATGGTGATTGCCAGGGCATAGGGAAGTGGAAAAATGTTGGTCCGAGGGTACAAACTTTCAGTTATAAGATAAATAAGTTCTTAAGATCCAATGTACAGCTTGGTTAGCTTGGTTAATAATACTGTATTGTCGGGGCGCCTGGGTGGCTCAGTAGGTTAAAGCCTCTGCTTTCAGCTCAGGTCATGATCCCAGAGTCCTGGGATCGAGCTCCAAATCGAGCTCCACATCGAGCTCTCTGCTCCACGGGAGCCTGCTTCCTCCTCTCTCTCTGCCTGCCTCTATGCCTACTTGTGATCTCTGTCTCTCTAATAAATAAATAAAAATCTTTAAAAAAAAAAATAATAATACTGTATTGTTTACTTGAAATTTGCTAAGAAAGATCTTAAGCATTCTCACCAAAAAAAGTAACTGTGAAGTGATGGGTTTATTAACTTGACTGTGGTAGGGACACCTGGGTGGCTCAGTCCTTAAACATCTGTCTTCAGCTCAGGTCATGATCCTGGGGTCCTGGGATCGAGCCCCACATTGGGCTCCCTGCTCAGCGGGAGGCCTGCTTCTCCCTCTCCCCCTGCTTGTGTTCTCTCTCTCACTGTCTCTCTCTCTGTCAGTTAAATAAATAAAACCTTAAAAAAAAAAAAAAAACTTGACTGTGGTAATCATTTTACAATGTATACATGTATCAAGTCATCACACTGCACACTTTAAATATATACAATTTGGGGTGCCTGGGTGGCTCAGGTCATGTTCCTGGGGTCCTGGGATCGAGCCCCGCATCGGGCTCCCTGCTCAGCGGGAAGCCCACTTGTCCCTCTCCTACTTCCCCTGCTTGTGTTCCCTCTCTCACTGTCTCCCTCTCTCTGTAAATTAAATGTTTTTAAAAATAAATACACACACACAATCTTTTGTTGGGGGGGGGTCAATTATACCTCAATAATGCTGGGAAGAATAAAAAGTGTCCCCGGGTGGTTCAGTTGGTTAAGTGTCTGACTTTGGCTTGGGTCATGATCTCAAGGTCCTAGGATCCAGCCACACATTCAGCTGGGAGTCTGCTTATCTCTCTCCCTCTCCCTTTGTCCCTACCCCCACTCATGCTCACTGGCTCTCTCGCATGTTCTGTCTCAAATAAATAAAATCTTTTTTTTTAATGTTTTAAATAATAAAATAAATAAAACAAAATCCCTCTTTAAAAAAGATCACTAGGATACACCGAATAAAACCAGAGACGCTACCTCCTGTTATGAAAATGCAGAGCCTTTCCTCCTTCTATCCCAACTCTTTAACACTCCAGTTGTTACTGCTGGGTACCTACTACTTACTGTTCCAGGCCCTGAGGTAAAACCAACAAAACAAAGAAGAAAAAGACAAGTTCCCTGACATCCCAGAAGGAAGAATTACATAAGACAGTAATGGCACAAGTAACTGACTAAAGCTTTTCCAACTCGCCAGGTACAACTATGGAACCACACTCTACAATTAGAATCATAAACATTTTGCAATGATGGGGATGTTCTGTATTCACGCTGTCCAGCACAGTAGCCACTAATCAAGCAACTGGTTACTTGAATTGTGGCTAGTGTGACAGAAGAACTGAATCTTCACTTTAGTTAATTAAACTTAAATTTAATCAACTTAATGTCTAATTAAAGTTTAAATTTAAGTATCCACATGTGGCTAGAAGCTACCCTATTTGACAGTGTAATTCCACACATACTTGTATCATAATACGTACCACTGATATATATTATAGTCCCCCAATTATAAGATTCTTCTAGTTATAAGCACCATAGATTTGATAGCTCTTGAAAGAGGAATAAAAACTACATTAAACATACATGGCTGACTTAAGACTCATCTGGATTTCAGAAATGCTAAAGCCTGGGGAGGCAAATGCTCTTTATAACAGAGGAGATTCAGTACCTGTGTTTTCTAGGCCTTCTTCCCCTTTGAAGTGAGCAGCCTGTGGAAAATGACTCCAAAATACATCCGGGCTACAACAGTACCCAGTACAAAGAGGTGTTCAATAAACATTGTCGCAATAAAGTGCCAGATGAAGTGTCTCTCCCTCCTGCTGGTATTCTTACAGCAAGGGCTGAATCTGTAATATTTGTATTTCTAGCACCTACAGTGATATATAATATGCACTCAGTATTTTTTTTAATTGGCATGCACTGATGAGAGTGGTAGGAATGGCTTGACTACAAATAACATTTTGAAGATAGAAGAAGCAGAACCTGCTGACCAGATTGTGGAATTAAAGGCAGAACTCTAGTACCATGAACAGAAAAAGGAATGTCTGAAAGAGGAACTGAGTTTGGGGAAAGAAGCTAAATTTAAAAGATTATGTGGTACCTACTACTTATAAAACTATATACTAGGTATTTTTAGAACTACAAAGCTGCAACTTGCTCTCAGAAGTTATAGTCCAGTAAAGGGCATGTATGTATGTAACTATAGTGCAGAGAGAGAGAGAGAAATGCTATAAGAGGGACAATGATGAAATGGTATGGATATGTAGAGAGAGAAGCCTATTTCCAAAAGCTCAGGGTGAGAGTTAAAACAATAATGCACTCTACCAAGGGCAGAAAAAGGAATGCAGCCAAAGGCAGAATGTTAAAGCAAACGAAGATACTGCAGGGGAAGAAGACTAGAAGTGGGAGTAGGAAGACTCGGAGTATGTGACAGAAAAAAAGCAAGGAGAGGTTGAAGGACATCCAGACTGCCATCCATATGCCATAAAGCAATAAATACGCACTGAAAAGCTCTAACTGGTGTTAGCATTCACAGCCCAGTTCAGGTACCATCTATCTTGAACACCACATAAATTTCTCCAGCCCCTAATTACTCTTGCCTCTCCATATATCCCACTATCCTACTAAAATACATGTTCACAGGGGCACCTGGGTGGCTAGGTGGCTTAAGCCTCTGCCTTTGGCTCAGGTCATGATCTCAGGGTCCTGGGATCGAGTCCCACATCGGGCTCTCTGCTCAGCAGGGAGCCTGCTTCTCCCTCTCTCTCTCTGCCTGCCTCTCTGTCTGCTTGTGATCTCTCTCTCTGTCCAATAAATAAATAAAATCTTTAAAAAAAAAAAAAAAGTAAAATACATGTTCACAGACAAGAACCATGTATTATTAAACTCGATGCCTTTGTAGAAATAGCACAGTACCTTGGATATATGGAATATAAAAACTCAGTTGAGTATAATTATACTAAAATATTTTCTGGACTGAATTTATAGATTTTTTTAAAGATTTTTTTTATTTTATTTATTAGACAGACAGAGATCACAAGTAGGCAGAGAGGCAGGCAGAGAGAGAGGAGGAAGCAGGCTCCCTGCTGAGCAGAGAGCCTGATGCGGGGCTCGATCCCAGGACCCTGGGATCATGACCTGAGCTGAAGGCAAAGGCTTTAACCCACTGAGCCACCCAGGCGCCCCTGAATTTACAGATATTAATGGCTTATTTTCTCATGGCACATCAATGAAAACTGTATCTCAGCAAGACTGGGTTGTACCATCTGTTTAAATGGCCAAAACTTGGGGTGCCTGGGTGGTTCAGTCTTTAGGCGGCTGCCTTCAGCTCAGATCATGTTCCCAGGGTCCTGGGATCAGGCCCCTTATCAGGCCCCCTGCTCAGCCAGAAGGCTGCTTCTCCCTCTCCCACTTCCCTGCTTGTATTCCCTCTCTCACTGTCTCTGTCAAATAAATAAATAAAATCTTAAAAAAAAAAAAAAGCCAAAACTTTTCCATTCAATTTGTTGGGCACCAACTATGAATCAGACATGGTATACAAAAGCTTCTCAAAGGAAGAGCTCATAGAAGAAGCAAACAGGTGAGTTACCTAAATGTGAGAAATGCGGAAAGGCATGTTAAGTGTTTTACACACCCAGAAGAGGTGAAAACTACTTATGCCCAGGACAAAAGGGAAACTCCACTTGGGGAAAAGGCTTCACAGCAATCTTACTTGTACAGAGTGGTTTTCTCCAGGCACTCTGAATAATTCAGTTATCTCTTTTATACTGGTTTTTTTTTTAAGTGTTATTCATGGAAAATGGCCTTTCTGAAAAGTATAAAATGTACTACAAAAGTCCATTTGCACAGTGCACTCAAGCCATACTGGCCTCCAGCATTTCTCTTAACAGAACTAACAGCTACCAACTCCCCATTACTTCTATGAAACAGACTGGCTGATGCCAATAGTACAAATGTTTTTGGCTAATAGATAACTGGTTAGTTCAACTTCACACTTCTGCTCCCTTAAATGGAGCTGCTGCATGCTTAGCATCCAAAAGTCAGTTTCATTTCTGTCCCAAAACTACATCAACCCCTCTTTAATTGCCAGCACATGGTTTTCAACTAAACAGTATATAAACCAGTTAAAAGAAAGTTGCAGTTTCTGTGAAAATTAGGTTGGATGCGTTGTAAAGATGTGATAAAGATTATGAGTCACGTTAAAAATGTGACTATTGGTGGCGGGGAGGTACTGGCTGGTTCAGTCATGCAGCGCTTGATCTCAGGGTTGTGAGTTCAAGCCTCACATTGAAGGTAGAGTTTACTTTAAAAAGTGACTCCAATTAGGTAAGGATTAGATAATGTTTAAAAAAAAAAGAAAAGAAAAAAGCTGTTAAAATCTGCAATTCTGCACTATATTGTTTCATAAGTTATCTCAATTACTGCTCCAATTTCAAGAAATCAAAACTGGACCTACCACACAAATAGGATAAGGTAGGAGTATGTTTCATACAAGACAGATGAAATTGACCTTTAATCACCTGATTCATTCTTTAAAAAAAAAGGCCATGACCCTACCTCAAGACATTAGCAAAGAAACATATTCTTTATGGCAAAGTATTTGTTTTATGTGCATTCTTACATAATTACTTAGAACTTGACCATTTTGGGAGGCACCTGGGTGGTTCAGCCGTTACGCATCTGCCTTCAGCTCAGGTCATGATCCCAGGGTCCTGGGATTGAGTCCCACATCAGGCTCCCTACTCAGTAGGAAGCCTGTTCTCTCTTCTACTCCCCCTGCTTATGTTCCCCTTTCTAGCTGTGTCCCTCTGTCAAAAAATAAAATAAAATAAAATCTTTAATTAAAAAAAAAAAAAAAAAGAACTTGACCATTTTTTAAAATTCACTTTCCAATTATGGACTTCAAACTATCAAATATTGATTACCAAATAAACCATACAAATTACAACAGCTATAAATGTTCAAAGAGTGCTCATTTTACACTGGAGAGGTTATGTTTTACACAGGAACGTGGATTTGAACTAGGTCTGGAAACACGTATGGGGTTACAGTTATGTTGTGTGAGCAAACAGAAGAGAGCACATTCCAGCAAAATTTGGTTAAAAACACTTAAGGATTACCATAAATAAATGATGATGATATTATATACTTTGCAAAGTGCTTTCACATTTACCATTTCACTGACTGGATATCACAACAACCCAGTGAATTAATTCACAACCCAGAGATTCATACTTTCGAAACGAGACAGAAAAAGAATATCTAGTGGGGCACCTTGGTGGCTCAGTTGGTTTAGTGGCCAACTCCTGGTTTCAGCTCAGGTCCTAACCTCAGGGTGATGATACTGAACCCTGTGTCAGGCTCAGGGGTCAGGGGGTATCTGCTTCAGAATTCTCAATCTCTCTCTTTTCTCTCTCTCTCTCTCTCTCTCAAATAAATAAATAAATAACTAAATAAATCTTTAAAGAGAAAAAAGGAAAAGGATATCCGATCTAAACTCCACATTGTAAAAGAGAAGAAAACCTGTTATGGTTAGATCTCCCAGGTTTTTTAATGCAAAGCTAAGAAACTTCAATTTCAGCCTGTAAACACTGGGAACTTACTACAAGTTTTGTTACTTTTTTTTTTTTTTAAGCAGTGACTTAACAATAAAAAACTACTTGAATTAGAATACTGGCCAACAGAATCCAAGAAAAATGGAACACTCATCATTCATTTATTAATTTATTTATTCATTCCACAAATATGTACTAGATAAGTACTCTATGCAAGTCACTATTGCAGATGTTAGCAATACAGTAGTGAACAAAACAAAGCAGATCCTGCCCTCATGGAACTTGAAATCAAAAAGATATAAAAAATTCCTGGGGCACCTGGTGGCTCAGTCATTAAGCATCTGCCTTCGGTTCAGGTCATGATCCCAGGGTCTTGGGATGGAGGCCTGCATTGGGCTCCCTGGTTAGCGGGAAGCCTGCTTCTCCCTCTCCCACTGCCCCTGCTTGTGTCCCCTCTCTCGCTGTGTCTCTGTCAAATAAATAAATAAAATCTTTAAAAAAAAAAAAAAAAGAAAGAAAAGAAAATGAGATTAATTTATTAAGATATAAAAAATTCTTGTAAAATAAAATCTTTCAAATAAAATCAGATGGGCACAGGTTTTCAAATGTGATGAAACAGTAACAACAGCTATAACATACTGCACTTTTGTGCTCACCACTGATCTACTGCTTTGTTTACATGAATTTATTTAATCCTCACAAAAACCTTTTTTGGTCCTTCACTACCAGAAACCTCATTTTACCAACAAAGACCCTAATAGAGAAATTAGTTCCCTAGCCAGTAAGTGGCAGAACTGAAACTCAAACCCAAGCAGTCACGCTCCAAAATTCCCATAGTTAGCCACTATGGAATAGCCTTAGCAGGTAACAAATAGCTTAAATTTGTGCCTTGGGAGCACTTCCATACATCAGATATAATGCTAAGTATTTTTACATACATAATCACATTTAATCCTAATAGTATTAAAAGATATGAAAAGGGATGCCTGAGTGGCTCAGTTGGTTAAGCATCTGCCTTCAGCTCAGGCCATGATGTCAGGGTCCTGGGATTGAGCCCCGCATCAGGCTTCCTGCTCAGGAGGGAGCCTGCTTCTCCTCCCTCTGCCTGCTGCTCCCCCTACTTGTGCCACTCTGACAAATCAATAAATAAAATCTTTTAAAAATGTATAAAATAATAGTCCCAGAGGAGCACCTGGCTGGCTCAGTAGGGGGAGCATGTGACTTGATCTCAGGGTTGTGACCCCCTCCCCACCGTTGGGTGTAGAGATTACTTTAAAAAATAAAATCTTGGGGCACCTGGGTGGCTCAGTGGGTTAAGCCTCTACCTTCGGCTCAGGTCATGGTCTCAGGGTCCTGGGATCGAGCCCCGCATTGGGCTCTCTGCTCAGCGGGGAGCCTGCTTCCTCCTCTCTCTGCCTGCCTCTCTGCCTACTTGTGATCTCTCTCTCTCTCTCTCTCTCTCTCTGTCAAATGGATAAATAAAATTTAAAAAATAATAATAATAAAAATAAAATCTTTAGGGCTGCCTGGGTGACTCAGTAGGTTAAGCATCTGCCCCCCAACTCAGGTCATGATCTTCAGGTCCTGGAATTGAGCCCAAAGTCAGGCTCCCTGCTAAGCAGGGAGTTTGCTTCTCCCTCTCCCACCACCCCTCCCCCAGCTTGTGTGTACACTCTCTCAAATAAATAAATAAAATCACTCATAAGTAAATAAGTAAAATCTTAAGAAAGAAAAGAAAATAGACCCAGAGTCATTATAAACCTCGTCCCTGGTCACCAGCTAGGAAGAATCAAAGCGAGGTTTTCCCAACCCTTCCCAAAGGCTTATTTTTATAAAACAATAGTTTATAAGCCTCACTGAATGCAGCCAAAGTATAAATAAATAAATAAATAAATAATCTGGGAAAACCAACAATGTGAACAGATATATATATTCATAAAATGTATAAAAAGAAGTGACTTTAGCAAGGCTAAGACTAAACAGTGTTCCATGTGCAGAGTGAAGATGTGTTAATACTACTTTCTGCAATGGATGTCCCATCACCAATCTCTTACAGGATCTTATCATTTTTACTAAGAGCCCTTATTTCACTATCCAAGCCAACCAACTACAAAAAGCTAAATACAGAGCAAACTCTGGCATGTTAATCACTAATTCTATTCAAGTTTGTATATTTGCTAGTTTATCCACTAAAAAAATTTCCCCTCAAATCTCCAGAGCCTAATTATAATGGCTACTTTTTTCTACTTTACTAGAGATTAAATCAAAAACCTATTAACAGCAGAGTCCTATATACTTAGAGTACAAAAAACTGGGCAATTTTCCCTAGCCCCAAACTTGGGAAGCCCCTTGTAGCTGTTACAAGAACTAGAAAGGTAGGTCTTGTAAATAATCAGCACCAGGGCAAAAATTTAACCTGGCGGGGTGCCTGGTGGGCTCAGTCAATAGAGCACATGACTCTTGATCTTGGGGTCATGCGTTCAAGCCCCACGTTAGGGAGAGAGATTACTTAAATTAATTATAAAGCTTTAAAAACATTCAATTGGCAAATACAGTCAGTATCAACACAAAAATCTCCTCCTCTCAAAGCCCTTTTTCATTATGAATAAAACAGTGTACCATTTGTCTTCCAACTTTTAAGGTCTTCTCCATCAACCAGTGAATTTTAAAATTTATATTGACCACTTTAGCAGAATAAATTACAAAGGGAGAGAATAAAGCAGTAAGAAGTAGAGATGCAATTCAGGAATGGGCTTAACATACCACTCAATAAAAGAGGATTCATTATTCAACAAATGTATATATTCAACATCTACTAAGGCTGGAAATACAATGGTTAGCATGCTTCTACATCCTAATATATCCTATTTTTATCCTGGCTAGAAGCTGAGCAGATCACCCTTCAGGACCTCCATCTATAAAATGGAGACAACTATTCTTATAGAAATGTAATGGATTAAATGTGGCACACTGACCTTTAAAACGTTCTGTACTCAAACAAAACACACTTTAAAGACCAAAAGGTTTTCAGAATGGCATGTTTGAAAAGAAAGAAAAAAAAGCAGCAGCAGCCTAGAAAAGTAAAAATATATATAGTAAGCTAATGTTTATTCCTGGACAGGAAGAAGCCTTAACATCGCTGTATCCCTCAAGGTATTTGGCCTACTGCCCTTCATTTAACAAGAGTTCAGTAAATACATGCCACCTTTTTTTCTTCTCTCCCTCTCAGGTATGGAATACTGTAGTTATTCTAATAATCTGGCAAAGGAAAAAGAATGCACAGAAGTAACTAATATTTACTGGTGCCTATTATATGTCAAGTTACTATGTTGGGGCGCCTGGGTGGCTCAATCGTTAAGCATCTGCCTCCAGCTCAGGTCATGATTCTGGGGTCCTAGGATCGAGCCCTGTGTCAGGCTCCCTGCTCAGCAGTGAGCCTGCTTCTCCCTTTCCCATTCCCCCTGCTTGTGTTCCCTCTCTTGCTGTCTCTGTCAAATAAATTAACAAAAATCTTAAAAAAAAAAAAAAAAGTTACTGTGTTGGGCACTTCATCTATGTTATTTCAATTAATTTTCACAGCTACCTTGTGAGATATTATTATTAATCACAAAACTAGGAGAAGATTTTGATTTTCTAAGACTCAGGTCGTAATAAATCTAAACAGAGAATGAGCAATGGATCCTAATTTGGCAGCATTTGCTTATTTCATGTTAAAAGAAAGAACTGAGGGGCGCGTGGGTGACTCAGTCAGTTAAGCGTCTACCTTCAGCTGAGGTCATGATCCCAGGGTCCTGGGATGGAGCCCTACGTTGGGCTCCCTGCTCAGTAGCAAGCCTGCTTCTCCTTCTCCTACTTCCCCTGCTTGTGTTCCCTCTCTCGCTGTGTCTCTCTCTGTCAAATAAATAAATAAAAATAAAATCTTAAAAAAGAAAAGAAAAAGAAATAAAATTAAATTAAATTAAAAATTTTTAAAAACCAGAGCAGTCCTGGGACTGCACAAAGTGCCTTCCCTCTGCAGCAGGCAGATCAGAGAGGAACTCCAAGGAATCACAAAGCAGATTAAGACTGAATAGGTGGCAGGGGCACCCGGCTGGCTCAGTTGTAGAGCATGCAACTCAATCACAAGGTAGTGAGTTCAAGCTCCACACTGGGCATGGAACCTACTTTAAAAAAAAAAAAAAAAAATTATGGGTGGCAAAACTAAGTGGAGCCGGAACACCCACACCTTCATGTGGGCCAATGAAAGAGATCACTCTCAAAAAATACATTTTTGGGGGCGCCTGGGTGGCTCCGTGGGTTAAAGCCTCTGCCTTCAGCTCAGGTCATGATCCCAGGGTCCTGAGACCGAGCCCCGTATTGGGATCCTGCTCAACTGGGAAGCCTGCTTCTCCCTCTCCTACTCCCCCTGCTTGAGTTCCCTCTCTCGCTGTCTCTGTCAAATAAATAAATAAAATATTTTAGCAATTTTTTTTTTTTTTTAAGATTTTATTTATTTATTTGACAGACAGAGATTACAAGTAGGCAGAGAGGCAGGCAGAGAGAGAGGAGGAAGGAGGCTTCTTGCTGAGCAGAGAGCCCGATGTGGGGCTCGATCCCAGGACTCTGGGATCATGACCCGAGCTGAAGGCAGAGGCTTTAACCCACTGAGCCACCCAGGCGCCCCATAAATAAAATATTTTAAATAAATAAAATCTCTTAAAAAAAAAGCATATTTGAAACAGAATTTTATGCAGAATTCTACATATCCAAGCGTAGTATTTAGGCTGACAGGAAAAGTATAGGAGGCTGGAGAGATAGATAGAGAACATACCAAAGACAGCATGACAGGCCATATAAAGGAATTCAGTCTTTATCCTTTCTCTTTCTCCTGTCAACAAGAGAACACAACTGTAGGCTTTCAGACAAATCAGCGATGTGATCAAAATCACATTTTATATCATACTAGCAACTGTAGATAACGTATCTGGAGTTGAACAAGATCCAGCTATCTACCTTAGGAGCCCAAGTGGATGGTAGAGCCAGTAAGAGATTTTTTTCTTCAATTAAGGAGGTCAAAGTATGAGGAAAGGATGCTGTACTTCAATGAGACATGCTCAGTGTAAGGTACTTGTAAGAATACTCAGGTGTAGATTTCCAGAAGGTTATTAAGAATGAGACTTGGGGGGGGGGCGCCTGGGTGGCTCAGTGGGTTAAAGCCTCTGCCTTCGGCTCAGGTCATGGTCCCAGGGTCTTGGGATCAAGCCCCACATTGGGCTCTCTGCTCTGCAGGGAGCCTGCTTCTTCCTCTCTCTCTGCCTACTTGTGATCTCTGTCTGTCAAATAAATAAATAAAATATTTAAAAAAAAAAAAGAATGAGACTGGGGGCTGGGGCGCCTGGGTGGCTCCATCAGTTAAGCCTCTGCCTTTGGCTCAGGTCATGATCCCAGGGTCCTGGGATAGAGTGCCACGTCGGGCTCACATCCAGCTCTCTGCTCAGCGGGAGCCTGCTTCTTCCTCTCCCTGCCGCTTCCCTGCTTGTACTCTCTCTCTGTGTCAAATACATAAATAAAATCTTCAAAAAAAAGAATGAGTCTGTGGGGAAAAAAAATGAGTCTGAAGCTTGAAGGGAAAAATGGGGAAGAATTTAGAAATTTATAAAAACATCTGCATAGAACTGAACCTTTGGGTATAACTGAAACAATAACCTGTGATAACACTTGGCCAGGAAGTCAAACCCAAGTAACAG
Source organism: Mellivora capensis (assembly GCA_004024625.1). Lineage (NCBI taxonomy): Eukaryota > Metazoa > Chordata > Mammalia > Carnivora > Mustelidae > Mellivora > Mellivora capensis. Next base: position 33,314 of record PISX010004293.1, read on the forward strand.
CAGCGTTTACGGAGTAAGTGGATCGCAGCAAGCCAAAAGCAGCTGCAGATAAAGAAATGAGAGAGGAGGACATGGAGAACAAAGATGCCAAGAGAACACACACTGTTTCAAGGAGATAGCGATTAACAGTGTCAGGTGCGACAGAAATGTCAAGTAAAATTAGAACGGAATGAATCTACTAACTGTAGCACACAAGAGGTCACAGGTGATCTCAGCAAAAACAGTTTAAATAGCATTGGGGGGCGGGGGGCACCTGGGTGGCTCGGTCGTTAAGCGTCTGCCTTCGGCTCAGGTCATGATTCCGGGGTCCTGGGATCCAGTCCCTCGTCAGACTCCCTGGTTGGCAGGAAGCCTGCTTCTCCCTCTCCCACTCCCCCTGCTTGTGTTCCCTCTCTCGGTGTGTCTGTCAAATAAATAGATAAAATATTTTTTATAAATAAATAAATAACATTGAGAATGGGAAGTCAGAGAGCAAGAGCTGACGTTTGAGAAATGAATGAGAAAAAGGTCAGACTACATATAGAGCACTCTCTCATCCACGCTCTCAGAAGTGCGGAGAAGGTTAGAAAGCTAGAAGAGGAGTGGACAAGTGGCTTAGAGAAAGTTTTCTAGGACAAGAATCTTAGGAATAAGATCAGAGAAAAAAAAAGAAATCACAAAGCCAGACTAAGGATATAACAAGGTTACTCAACCTCAGCACAACCAGCATTTTAGAACAGGTAAATTCTTGGCTGTGGGAGGCCGTGCTGTGCACTGTGAGATGTTAAACAACGCCCCTGGCCTCCCTCCCCCAGATGCTAGGAGCACACGTACAGCCACCCCACGCTGTGACCTTCAAACATGTCTTCAGAGACTGCACAATGTCCCTGGGGGGGCAGAAGGGCCACTGGGATACAAGATGAGGAGGAAGAGGGAATAACGGATGGAAAAACACAGCTAAAGAAGCGTCACTGAAGCTGAGGGCATCAGGCAAGGGACTGGCCTGGAACAGCAGAAGCACCTCAGCTTCTGAGACAGGAGAGAAACAACAGCTCTGGAGAGAGAGGGACTGATAAATTTGCAGATGGAGCCAGAAGCTGCAGAAAATCCAACAGAAGGCCCTCAATATTCTCAGAGGGATGAAGGCAAGGTTGTGTGCTGAGTATGAGAGCAGATGATCTGGCGGCCTGAGAGGTCTGAGAAGAGTGGCCTGACTTTCTAACAATTAATAGGGCCCGGTAGCTGGCAGGTCACAACCAGAAAAGTCCAAATGAGGCTGGAAACTGCCAGACTCCCTTCTTTCACTGAGAATGTTAAAATGTACCTCCCCATATGTGGAAGTCACCTTCTACATACCGATTACAAGCCCAAAGAGCGCACAAGTCTATTCAAATTTCAACTGCATCATGGAAAGAACAGAATCCTAAGGATTACCTGGAAAACTAACCCATCTTTTAAAATAACATACATAGTTCCTATCACATAATATGAACTGTGTGTTCTACACAACCCACGTCTAAATGAACTTTGGGTGAATAATCTATTCAAATTAAAGAATGCCTGTGGTTGCAACTACTTCCTAGTTCTTAACTGGATGAAATACTTCCTGACCAACAGTCAGGAAGAACAGAATAGAAAAGAGTGGCTGCAAAGACAAGGGCTTATTAAATGAGATTCTTCCTTGTCACAAGACAAAGACCTTCCTCTTCCTTGTCACAAGACAAAGACCTGCTCACTCCTGCTGTCTAAACCAACAGCTGCAAACTCAAATGATTATTCGAACAGGAAAGCAGAGATGTTGCCTCAAGTCTCTGCATGGGAAAGAAGCTGGAAGTGAACCACCAGCATAAAGCCAAGAGATACAAAGGGCTGTCCTTGGATGAATAAGAAAAAAGAAAACTCACACAAAGAAGCCCAGGTCTGTGTGTTGAAGGAATGAGCAGAACAAAAGGGAAAACCTGTCTTTCCTCTACCATAGATAAGGAGTCAAATTCACACTACTCTCCAGTTATCAGAAATCCATCTAAAAATAGATTGAAAACTGCCAGGAACAGTGAATCCAGAGTCTCATTAGAGGAAAATGCAAAACCATTCAAAGAAGCATCCCACAAGCCAAGCACAAGCAAACAATTCCCAAACTGTTACATGTTACAAACCCTGACAAGCAAAACTTGGAGCAAGGAAGGAGGGGCACACAAATCAGAGATTTCCCTCCTCAAGAACTACAACTAATAACCCAAGGGAAACAAACATAATTATATTTTTAAATGTTCAATAAATGAGAAGAAAATGCCCTTATGAAAATCTAAAAGTAGATCTGTACACATCAAGTTTTACACTGGGCACCTGGGTGACTCAGGCTCTTAAGCTTCTGCCTTCGGCTCAGGTCAGGATACCAGGACCCGGGAATCAAGTCCCACATCAGGCTCCCTGCTCACTGGGGAGTCTGCTTCTCCCTCTACCCTTATCCCCTGTTCGTGATCTCTCTCTCTCTCTCTAATAAATAAATGAAATCTAAAAAAAAAAAATTTTTTTTTACATGTAGGGGCAACCTGGGTAGCTCAGTCGGCTAAGAGTCTGCCTTTGGCTCAGGTCATGATCTCAGGGTCCTGGCACTGGCTCCCTGCTCAGTGGAGAGCCTGCTTCTCTCTCTCCCTCTGCCTGTCCCCCAGCTTGTGCTCTCTCTCTTTCTTAAATAAAATCTTTTGGGGCGCCTGGGTGGCTCAGTGGGTTCGGCTGTACCTTCGGCTCAGGTCATGATCCCAGGGTCCTGGGATCGAGCCCCACATCGGGCTCTCTGCTTGGCAGGGAGCTTGCTTCCTTGTGATCTCTGTCTGTCAAATAAATAAATAAAATCTTAAAAAAAAAAAAAAAGAATGCTTAAATAAAATCTTTTTAAAAAAATTAGGGGTTCCTGGATGGCTCAGTCGGTTAAGTCATGATCCCAGGGTCCTGGGATCAAGCCCCACATCTCCACATTGGGCTCCCTGCTCAGCGGGGAGCCTGCTTCTCCCTCTCCCTCTGCCTGCAGCTCCCCCTGCTGTGCTCTATCAAATAAATAAATATATATATATATAAAAAAGTAAAATAAATTTAAAAATAAATCTTAAATTTTAAAAGAATTTACATTTTAAAAAATAGCCAAGTGTTTTTAGTGAAACTTCTCAATAAATGGTTTAACCAAATGACTAGACACCGCTAAAGAGAAATTAGTCAACTGTAAGATGAGTGTCAGAAAATCACCCAGAAAGTAAAAATGGAAAATATTAAGCAACAGGGAGGAAACAATGAAAAGATAAAATACATACCTAAATAGTTCCAGAAATGGAAAATGGAGAAGCAATATTTCAAAAGATAATGGCTAAGATTTTTTTTTAATAACTATAGGCATCATGAGTCTTCAGACTGATAAAGTATACCAAATAAAAGCAAAACAAAAACAAATCTAGAGATATCACAAACTGCAGATCAAAAACAAAGAGAAAAACCTTAAAGGTAGCCCAAGGGAAAAAATAATTACCTATACATAAAGAAATAACGCCTGAACTGGCAAAAGACTTCTCATTAACAAGACTTTTTTTTTTTTTTCCATTAACCAGACTTGTCAAAATACAAGGGAATAATAGTATGAAACTGCTGAGGGAAAATAATTGTCAACGTAAATTCTGCATCCAGCTGAAAAATGATTCAAGAGAAAACATGAAGTAAAGACATTCAGAAATACCAAGATCAAGTTTATTACTAAAATGCCTTTAGTGAAAGAACTACTTAAGAACATTCTTTATAAAAAAGGAAACTGAACCCAAAATGGAGAAATGGGGTGAATGAAGAATGGTGAGCTAAGAAATTTGGAAAACATGTTGATGAGTAAACATGCACTATTTTTATAGGCTTAAGGTGCCTTAGATAAGACAAAACTTAAGCATAAATAACTAACATGGAAAAGGGGATGAGGGTTAAAAGGTAAACCACTCTAAAAATTTTGCCTTATTCAGGAGGTTAGAGATATTAAGTTGAGACTTCGTTAAATATGTCTGTTAAAATTTTAAGGGTAACCAAACTTCTGTCTTCCACCCTGGAATAAGAAAGCTGAAAGGAACATAGCTGCCCACACTTACAATGAAAAAGAACTGGACTAATTTCAAATTCATGACTTTCCTTAAACCCATCACAGAACAACCAATTGGCTCAAAATCTTAGGAGAGGAGGCCTGCAAGGAGACAGGCTGACAGCCTTGCGCTCACCTGGGGCAAACTGCAGCTGGACGCTGAAAAGAAGAGGGCAGCTACAATAATTGGCAAGTAGATAAAAACCCAACGTGGCTTTGCTGAAGGGACAGTGTGAAACCCCTGGGGAGGTCAGAGAAATTGGGGAGACCCCAACCTTCTGCAGGATCTTCCTCCACCAACCCCACCAGACACTCACAGAGAGGAAAGAGCTCTGAGGATGCCCATTGTGATGCAGACCCGGTGGTGGGGCGGGGGAAGGAACTGCAACCATGCCTCAGAAGCGATAGAAGTCAGATCCTTCTCTTGAGATCCTTCTCTCGGTATCTCAGCTAAAGGAAAGTCTCATCAAGGCCAATAAGTGCTTCTACCCTTAAAGCGCTGGTAAAAACTCATTGCAGCTGGGGGGAGGGAGCCCTTCTCCTACTCCTAGGAGAAGGGCAGATTACACAGTGAGTCCACCACAAAAGCCAGGGGTGGGGCAAGGCTTTGGGACACTGAAGAGGCCTAAACCCGAGGTGAGGTTTAACCAGAACAACACTCCCCACCATCAATCCCCACCTCCAAGCTAATCAGCTCCCGGTAACCAACTTCAGGTAAACAGCAAAATACTACTGGCAGAGGAACAGGAGAAAACAAGATCACATAAGGAGACCTTCTCTGTGCCACAATTCAAAAGAAACATCTGAAACTTAAAATAAACCCAACTCCGGGGTGCATGTGTGACTCAGTCCATCAGGCATCCAACTCTTGGTTTCAGCTCAGGTGATCATCTTGGGGTCATGCGATCAAGCCTTACATCAGGCTCTGCACTCAGCTGGAAGTCCGCTTCTGTCCCTCTGCCTCCCCGCTCACATAAGCGCGCGTGCACACACTTTCTCTCTCTCAAATAAATCTTTTTAAAAAATAAATTAAATAGGGGCGCTTGGGTGGCTCAGTGGGTTAAAGCCTCTGCCTTCGGCTCAGGTCATGATCCCAGGGTCCTGGGATCGAGTCCCGCGTCGGGCTCTCTGCTCAGCAGGGAGCCTGCTTCTCCATCTCTCTCTGCCTGCCTCTCTGCCTACTTGTGATTTCTGTCTGTCAAATAAATAAATAAAATCTTTTAAAAAATAAATAAATAAATAAAATAAATAAACCAATTCCCACCCCAATCACAAATCTCTACATGAATTTGAAGCCTGAGGTACACTAAGGGTAACCACAGCAACAATCAAACTCAAACCCAGCCCAACCCCTGACTAATTCAAAGCTTTGCCCAAAGGCGTAACACAAGGAAAAATGTGCCCATTTACAGACATAAAAATTATGTACCTCAGTCTCTACTATTCTACAAAATAAGTCAGCCTTGCAACAAGGAAAAAATCACAAGACATAAGAAAAGGCAAAGAAAAAACAACACTCAGAAAAGACAAAGAACGGGGGCGCCTGGGTGGCTCAGTGGGTTAAAGCCTCTGCCTTCAGCTCAGGTCATGATCCCAGGGTCCTGGGATAGAGACCTGCACTGGGCTTTCTGCTCAGCGGGGAGCCTGCTTCCTCCTCTCTCTCTGCCTGCTTCTCTGTGATCTCTGTCAAATAAATAAATAAAATCTTAAAAAAAAAAAAAAGACAAAGAACGTATCAAAACTGTACACAGACTCAGATTTTGGAAATATCTACAATGAAATTTAAAATATTATGAGTAACACGTTTAGAGCTCTAAACTAAAAGAAGAACAACATGCAAAATCAGGGATAATTCAGCAGAGAGATGCCAACTGTAAGAATAAAATGAGGGGTGTTTGGCTGGCTCAGTTAGTAGCACAGTAACTCTCAATCTTGAGGTCCCGAGTTCAAGTCCCATGTTGGACTACTTAAATAAATAGACAGGGACGCCTGGGTGGCTCAGTTGGTTAAGCGGCTGCCTTCGGCTCAGGTCATGATCCCAGCGTCCTGGGATCGAGTCCCACATCGGGCTCCTCGCTCGGCAGGGAGCCTGCTTCTCCCTCTGCCTCTGCCTGCCACTCTGTCTGCCTGTGCTCGCTCTCTCGCTCTCTCTCTCTCTGACAAATAAATAAATAAAATCTTGAAAAAAAAATAAAAATAAATAAATAGACAAACATACATACATATATACATAAAAGTGCTAAAAATGAAAAACACAGTTAAGAGAAATGAAGAGTTCCTTCAACAGGCTCTTCGTTAGACTCAACTCAGCCAAGCAAAGAATCCATGAACTTGAAAATTAGTCAATAGGTATGACCCCAATCAAAACCCTGCAAGAAAACATAGTGAAAAACAAAACAAAAACATTCAAGAGCTATGGGAAAACGTCAAAGGTTCTAACATACTGATAAATGGAATCACAGAAATAGAAGAATGGGACAAAAGAAATATTTGAAGAGATAATACCTGGAAATATTCCAAAATTAATAAGATATCTAACCACAAATCCCAAATGATCAGAAAATATGAAGACAAACACCCTTCACCCCATAAAATTTATTGCCACTACTCAGCACCAACATCACTTGAGGCTGAATTCCACAAGCTCTGCCATTGCCACTCATTTTAAAAAAAAAAAAAAAATCAAGTGGGAACCTGGTAGTTGAGTTGCAAGAGTTTATGTGACTCTTTTTTTTTTTAAATATTTTATTTATTTATTTGACAGAGATCACAAGTAGGCAGAGAGGCAGGCAGAGAAGGGGGGGGAGCAGGCTCCCCGCTGAGCAGAGAGCCCAATGCAGGACTCAATCCCAGGACCCTGAGATCATGACCTGAGCCAAAGGCAGAGGCTTTAACCCACTGAGCCACCGAGGCATGTGACTCTTGATCTCAGGGTCGTGAGTTTGAGCCCCATGTTCAGTGTAGAGATTTCTCAAACAAATAAAACTTAAAAAAAAACAACAACACAAAATCAAAACACCTCTGTTAATATGACCACCAGGTCATCAATTCAGCTACACATGATGGCCACCTCACAATGTTCTCCTCTATATATAAGTCTCACTCTGTGTAAATGACTGTTGAAACCTAGGTAACAAACCTACATCCTAGCTGTAAGAGAGATTGAGGATGTGAGTTTTCTGGGCAAGTGGGACCCATAATATGAGAAATTACCAAAATGTAGAGAAGATATTTAAAAGTCTAAGACAGCATGCTTAAAAACAGGGTGCACCTAGGTGGCTCAGTCAATTAATCATCAGAGTCAATTTTGACTCAGGTCCTGAGCTCAGGGTTGTGAGATTGAGCCCCATGTTGCGCTCCATGCTCAGTGTAGAGTCTGCTTGAGATTCTCTCTCCCTCTCTCTCTCTGCCCCTCCCTCAACGTACACACACATGCATTCTCTCTAAATAAAGAAAAATCTTTAACAAATAAATAAAAACAAAAACAGGGGCGCATGGCTAGCTCCGTCGGAAGAGCATGTGAGTTGATCTCAGGGTTTTGAGTGCGAGCCCCACCTGGGTGTACTAATTACTTAAAAATAAGTAAACTTTTTTTAAAAAGCTATGTTTAGGGGCACCTGGGTGGCTCAGTCAGTTAAGCATCCAACACTTCGTTTCAGCTCAGGTTGTAATCTCAGGGTTGTGAGATCGAGCCCTGCATGAGCCTTGGTGCTCAGCACAGAGTCTGCTCAAGATTCTCTCCTTCTCATTTCCCCCTCACTCCCCTCCACCCCATGTGTGAGCACATTCTCTCTCTCTAATAAATAAGTAAATAAAATATTTTTTTAAAAAAGATCATGTTCAAAAAAATTAAAGATTAAATAAAAACAAGGGGCACCTGGGTGGTATAGTCAGTTGGGTGTTTAACTCTTGTTTTTGGCTCAGGTTGTGATCTTGAGGTCATGAGACTGAGTCCCAGGTCAGGTTCCGCACTCAGATTTGGGTTTCTCTTTCCCTCTCCCTCTGCCCCTCCCCTACTCCCGCTCTCTCAAATATTTTTTGTTTTGTTTTGTTTTTAAAGATTTTATTTATTTATTTGAGAGAGAGAGAGCACAAGCAAGGGAGAGGGGCAGACAGAGAGGGAGAAGCAGGCAACTGAGCAGGGAGCCCAAGAGGGGCTAGATCCCAGGATCTGGGATCATGACCTGAGCCAAAGGCAGACACTTAAACAACTGAGCCACCTAGGGGCCCAGTAAATAAATCTTTAAAAAAAATTTTAAAAGGCGGGGCGGGGGGCGGGGAGGCGGGCCTGGGTGGCTCAGTTGGTTAAGCAACTGCCTTCAGCTCAGGTCATGATCCCAGAATCCCAGGATCAAGTCCCATATCAAGCTCCCAGCTCCATGGGGAGTCTGCTTCTCCCTCTGACCTCCTCCCCTCTCATGCTCTCTCACTCTCTCTGTCAAATAAGTAAATAAAATATTTTTTAAAAATAAAATAAAAATGGGGGCACCTGTGTGGCTCAGTTGGTTAAGGAGCTGAGTCTTGATCTCCACTCAGGTTGAAATCAGGTTCCGTGCTCAGTGGGGAGTCTACTGGAGATTTTTCTCCCTCTCTCTTCCTCCTCTGGCTATCCTCCACTCTCTCCCCTAAAATAAATAAATAAACCTTTAAAAAATGAAAATAAAAAAACCTTTCATCTAACCAGTTAATGTTGTAGAGTGGATTCTTTAGTGAAGTCACAGCAGAGGCCATTTTATAAGGCACATATTTTATCTCACTATGGGAACACATTTAAAACCAGCCTCCCGGGGCGCCTGGGTGGCTCAGTGGGTTAAAGCCTCTGCCTTCGGCTCAAGTCATGATCTCAGGGTCCTGGGATCGAGCCCCGCATCGGGCTCTCCGCTCAGAAGGGAGCCTGCTTCCCCCTCTCTCTCTGCCTGCCTCTCTGCCTGCTTGTGATCTCTGTCTGTCAAATAAATAAAAATTTAAAAATAAATAAATAAATAAAACCAGCCTCCCAAATAAAATCTTTTTAAAAAACATGTGGGGGGGGGGCGTGCCTGGGTGTCTAAGTTGTTAAGCATCTGCCTTTGGCTCAGATCAGGATCTCAGTGTCCTGGGATGGACCCCCACATTGGGCTTCCTGCTTGGTGGGAAGCCTGCTTCTCCCCTTCCCACTCCCTCTGCTTGTGTTCCCTCTCTCACTGTCTCTCTCTGCACCAAATAAATAGAATCTTTTAAAAAAATAAAATTTTTTTTAAAATAGGGGCGCCTGGGTGGCTCAGTGGGTTGGGGCCTCTGCCTTCAGCTCAGGTCGTGATCTCGGGGTCCTGGGATCGAGCCCCCCATTGGGCTCTCTGCTCAGTGGGGAGCCTGCTTCCTCCCCTCTCTCTCTGCCTGCCTCTCTGCCTACTTGTGATCTCTGTCTGTCAAATAAATAAATAAAATCTTTAAAAAATTAAAATAAAACCAGCCTCCAAGGGTGCATGGCTGGCTCAGTCAGCAGAGCTGCAACTCTCAATCTTGGGGTCTTCGGGTCGTGAATTTAAACCCATGTTGGACCTAGAGATGTTAAAAAAAAAAAAAAATCAATAAATAAAACCAGCCTCCCAATCTGAGGGACATGGAACAGTAATCTGGAGGTGTGTGAAGTCTTATGGTAAACAAGCAAACACCTTCACAGAATGTCAGTTTTTGCTTAATGTACAATGCAGATATATAGAAGCACACCTATGCGTGCATACACGAGTTTGTTATGGAGCAGAACACAGCATTTCAATGAATTCATGCAATAAATCATGAAAATACTTAAAAGAAATGTCACTCTTCTAGTTGCGAATTTTGGCCTCCCCCTCACCTGTCATACTATAAATGGTGGTAGAAAAGTTTCAGGGGTGCTGCAGGGAGCCATTAGCACCTAGTTACACACCACTGTGGATCCAACACACAGTTATGTCCAAGACCACTGACTAGATACAGAACAAGCATGTCTTTTGGGCTAGCAGAGAGGAAGATCCACTAGATAGGCACCTGACAGAAAGGAGAAGCCACGAGACAAGGAAGAAGGCACTGACACGAGGAGATGGGGAAGCGGGTCAGAAAAGATGTACCTTTCATAAGAGAAGTATTTGTTGAGCATTTCCTATGTGCCAGGCAATGCCCTAGATGCTGAGGCTACAACAGTCAACACCATGCCTCCAGGAGCTTACTTACAGCATCAAACTGATACTAGCCATTTATCCATTTTACCAAAGGCCTACCCCTATTTAAATTCCTAGTTTCAGTATTTCCTATGTATACATCTATGTGTAACATAGGAATTCAGGAAAATTCAGACATTGAATTTTCCTATGTGAAAGTGAAAATGGACAGAAAAAAATCCAAAAGATGGCCATAAAGAAAGAAAAGATAAAAACATCAAAACAAAGCATGAGTGGCTCGTTTGGTCAAGAATCTGCCTTCAGTTCAGGTCATGATCCAGGAGTACCAGGAGTGCCAGGACTGAGCTCCCTCTCCCTCTGCTCCTCCCCCTGCTTGTGCTCTCTCTCTCTCTCTCTCTCAAATGAATAAATAAAATCTTCATTTTTAAAAAAATGCACGCAATACATAAATCCATGTTATTTCTTGCTATTTTCCCAATTTTATATGCTCATTCTTCAACCCATGTCTTCGAATACACTATCTGCTGGAAAACCCCTTCCCTTCACTTGACATTCTGGGCCTCCTTTAAGACTCTTCACCGACCCTCAAGAATCACACTGCCTTTCCCAGTCCCCTTAAGTATGCATTAAGTGAACCATTCTGGCCTAGAGTACCAGCGCCCAGTATTTCCATCTGAATATGCATATCACCCTACACTTTAGTCATGGCTCTTTGCCTTTTCTGCGGGATTACAAACTCCATGAGGGCACAACACTACAGCTTGGCTTTGTATCTCCATCACCTACCATGAAGCTGACACCGAGATTTTCAAATCATCACCCTTTCATTAAGTCAGAGAAAGACAAATGAGGCCTTCCTTTCCCAACCCTGGGCAGAAAGACAGACTCAAGAGCACAACTCCAAATCAAGGACAATCACTGGATGCTAGAGAGTGGGCGCCTGGGTGGCGCAATTGGTTAGGTGACTGCCTTTGGCTCAGGTCATGATCTCAGGGTCCTGGGATCAAGTCCCACATCAGGATCAGTGGGGGGCCTGCTTCTCCCTTTCCCTCTGCCTGCTGCTGTCCCTCCCTCCTTGTGCTCTCCCTCTCTCTACCTTGCCAAATAAACAAATAAAATCTTAAAAAAAAAAAAAAAGAGTGGCTTACTGGATGCTAGAGAAACAACTAGCACAAAAACGTCACTGTCAAACTCAAAGAGCTAAAATGAGGCAACTCTTCTAAAATAAATGTTCTGGGGGCACCTGGGTGGCTCAGTCGTTAGGCGTCTGTCTTCAGCATCTGTCTTTGGCTCAGGTCACGATCCCAGTGTTCTGGGATCAAGCCCCACATCTGGGCTCCCTGCTCAGCAGGAAGCCTGCTTCTAACCTCTCCATCTCCCACACCCCCGCTTGTGTTCCCTCTCTCGCTGTCTGTCAAATAAATAAATAATCTTTAAAAAAATAAAATAAAAGTCCTGGGCTGAATAGGAAGCAAAAAAGTAATGTCAAAAACCATTGCAAACTTCAAGTTACCAGCACGGCGGGGGGGGGGGGGGGGGGGGGTCGTTGGTCGTTGATTAAGACAATACGAAGAGAATACAGAGCAGGTATAGAATGGTTCAGAAAATGCCTAAGAACTCAAGGCCAAAGTAAGCTAAGTTAGAGGCTGCATCAAAATAGATTTCAAAAGAAATACTTGAAGAAGGAGGTGATGCTGTAGTTATTCTTTGTATATGTGTGGAGGACAAAACCATGCAACAGCATTCTCTATAGGCACAAACAGCTTTACACCAAAGAAGACTTCATTACTCGATCATAAAAGCAAGCAAAAATTTAGCATGGCTGATGAATTCCAAAAAGAAGTGAGCATGTAGGAACACATACTGTAGAACGAGAAAGAAACAAATCAGCATATGTAAAATAAAACCTTTGTAGCATTTTCACACACATAAGCTCACTTGAACATAAAAAGCTCAACAGAGACCAGTTTAATATAGAAGATAAGGTCACAGAATGTGGATCAGATTTGGAAATGGCACTTAATGGCCAAAGATCTGTATTCCTACACAGTATTAACAAAATTCTCTAAAAACATTACAGGTACCCAAATGAGATTTCATAACATATGAAATAGCATAAATGCTGAAAATATTAAACTAGACCTAAGACATTATATTTGAGGGGAAAAAAGAATAAAGCAAATTTAATGCTGATATTTAATGAAACATTTCATTAAAACATTAAATACCTTGAGCAGATTAAAAGTGTGGGGGGTGGCAGTGAGGAATGTTAAGTTTAAATATGGAAGAGAGCTGACACTATTGGAAAAAAAATTAACTCGGTTATAAATAGAAATGACATTCCTATATAAGGTTAACAGAATGGTGAAGAATAAAAGGAGCCTTTAGAAAATCAAAGGTAATTTCTACAAAAACAATGAAAAGACTATCACAGATGACAATCAATCAAAGAAGCAGTTGCAAAAATTTTAGTGAGATAAGGGAAGAATATTTTACCTCGCACAGATTATGACCTTTCTGGTAAATTATCAAGGTTCCATTGAGCTAAAACTCTGGGGTTTGGTTTTGTTTTGTTTTGTTTTGGGGAGGAGGAGGGAGCATTTCATTTCCTGTCACACCCCTGCTTAAAACCTTCAATAGTTTGCCAGAGGACTTTGGACAAGCTCAAAAACCGAGTAGATGGCCTAACAAGCCTTTTTAGGACTTGGCCCTTGCCTAACTCTGCTTCACCACTTGCTTCTCTACTTTCCAATCATTTTGGATTTATTTTCAGTTCTTTAAAGGTTGTTTTTCAAAAGCCTCTATCTCTCTCACCCTGCCTGAGGGCATTTGTACCTGATGGCCAGGAAAACTTATTTCCCCAACTAGACATGCCCTTCTCATCCTTCCGATCTCACTTAAATGTTAACTCCTCAGTGTAGCCTTCCTACCTGCTCCCCCCAAGACAGATTCCAATCCCTACCCTGTTACATAATCCCAAAGCGCCTTGTATTTTGCTTCTGACTCAACTTGAGACTATAAATTCTTTAAGGGCAAGGCCTCCTTAAAAAAAGCGG
>PISX010004293.1:46696-124188 GCA_004024625.1 Mellivora capensis
AATAAATCTTAAAAAAAAAAAAAAAAAAAAGAGGGCGCCTGGGAGGCTCAGTGGGTTTAGCCTCTGCCTTCGGCTCAGGTCATGATCTCAGGGTCCTGGGATCGAGCCCAGCATCAGGCTCTCTGCTCCGCAGGGAGCCTGCTTCCTTCTCTCTCTCTCTCTGCCTGCCTCTCTGCCTACTTGTGATATCTCTCTCTGTCAAATAAATAAATAAAATCTTTTTTAAAAAAATTTTTTTAATTTAAAAAAAAAAAGAAAGAAAGAAAGCGCAAGCCTTCATCTTTTACCCATAACCCTATCCATCTCCCACCACAGTTTGGTACACAGAAGATAGTATTTGTTAAATGAAGGATAGATCCACAGGATGTAGGACAGGTTATTTTAGAAAAAAATAATTGATAAAGTATGAAATACCAATTTGCACAAAATTAGATTTTGTCTACCTCAACTGTTTTCCATTATTAACAATTAAAATAAAACCTTCTTTTGGGGGGGGAAACAGTTTCATTTGCAATACTAATCTTAAAATTTTAGTGGTAATATTACTAATAACAATTACAGTACTAGCAGGGCGCCTGGCTGACTCAGTCAGTACAGCATGCCAACTCTTGATCTCAGGGTCACGAGTTCAAGGCCCACACTGGACACAGAACCTACTTAAAAAAAAAAAAAAATTACAGTACTAGTAATTAAAGTTAATACATTCTGTGAGAGACTAACCAGATGGGGTGTGTGGATAAATTCTAGGATATAAACCAACTTTTGTAATCTCTGAAAAATTCTATCAGGAAACTAGTTTCCACCCAGCCAGTATCAGAGTGATTGGGCAAACCCAAGTCAGTAAACTGTGCTTCAACTATTACTTATCACCATTTTTTATCTGCCATATCTTCCTTAAGTGAATGTATGTGTGCTTAATCTGATTATTATGATAGGATCTTACACTGCCAAGAACCTAATCTTCAGGCATAATATAAAAGACAAATACAAAACTGAGATCTAAAATTGCAACTTATCTAGGGCCTGTGGCTGGCTCAGCTGGAAGAACATGCGATTCTTGATCTCAGGGATCATGAGTTTGAGCCCCACACTGGGCGTAGAGATTACATTAATAAATAAACTTTAAAAAATAATAAAGTTGCAACTTATAAAAAAGGTGGGCAATCTTTAAAAATAAATAAATAGATAACATATTCATCTATGTTTTGTTAACTTCCAGAAATTAAAGTTGGCACATTCAAAATGCCTATTTCCCTCTAATCAAAAAGGTTACACTGTCAGAAAGCACTTCATTATGTAACTATTTGACATTAGACCTTTCTCTTACAAAGAATACAAAGTAACAACAGAATCATACAGCCATAGCTGTTAAACAGTTAAAAAAAAAAAAAAAAAAGGTAGGGGCACCTGGGTGGCTCAGTGGGTTAAAGCCTCTGCCTTCGGCTCGGGTCATGGTCTCAGAGTCCTGGGATCGAGCCCCGCATCGGGCTCTCTGCTGGGCGGGGAGCCTGCTTCCCCCTCTCTCTCTGCCTGCCTCTCTGCCTATGTGTCATCTCTCTCTCTCTGTCAAATAAATAAATAAAATCTTTAAAAAAAAAAAAAAGTAAACCTACTTCAAACCAGTTATAACTGAATTTACAGTAAACCATTATTATCAGAGCAATGCTGTGTCCAATCTGTTTGTTATTAAAAATCCAGACATAATCTACCACACAAGGAGTTATTGATTTACCTGGCACTTGTAAGGGTCACTTTCTATAGAGAAACATTCAACTAAAAGCAATAAAAGTTTGTTTCCAAAACACTTTATACTTCCAACCAAAGAACTGCCTTCTTCTATTCTATTATGTGTACCCAAAAAACAACATCCCTAAACTATCCTATCAACAATGTCCATCTACACATGCAGTACATTGAGCAAAGGTGAGCAGCTGGGAGCGTGGAGATCAGCCTATGCTGTACAAGTCGTTCCCAAGGTAGCTTTACTCCCACACCTATTCTTTCAGGGTAACTAAAAAGAAAATGATGCAGGCAGGAAAACAGCTGTAGCTACGGTACCTTGCAGGTTAAGTTTTTAAATCCCACAAGCAACTGTTTAGCTCTCTTAATGATGGGTCTTGTAACACACACACATAATCACAAGAGGCTTCAAGTAGCAGAAAATTCTACTTTCAAGCAGAAACATTTTTGTCAGAGTCCAACTTCTATGTATTAAGAAGCAACAACGACACTCTCTGTAAACTTCATTTACCTCCAGGTTTTATTTCACTTAAGTCATAACAATTACAGAAGAGATACCCATCTGCAAATTGTAGTGTATGCCTACACTAGTGTAGTGTATTTAGAGTGCATCTAAACCACAAAACTGAATTCAAGGAATATCTTCACCACCTTTATTAGTGTAGCAAATTTAATCAAAGTCAGTCAAAAGTTACAGTGGAACATGCAGAAACATGAAATACCAAGTAGTTAATTAGAAACAGCTACACCATTTTGGGTGTAAATAATTATGTACAACCTTCATTTATGAAGAAACAGAATTAATGACCCTCCATTATAAAAGTCTATACTTCCAGGGGCGTCTGGGTGGCTCAGCGGGTTAAGCCTCTACCTTTGGCTCAGGTCATGGTCTCAGGGTCCTGGGATAGAGACCTGCATTGGGCTCTCTGCTCAGCAGGGAGCCTGCTTCCCCCTCTCTCTCTGCCTGCCTCTCTGACCACTTGTGATCTCTCTCTGTCAAATAAATAAATAAAATCTTAAAAAAAAAAAAAAAGTCTACACTTCCAGTTGTCCTATCCATAAGTGCTGATGGATCTGAGTCCAGCCTCCTCCCACATGACTGAAGGTCAGGCGGCCTTACCAATGTAGTTAACTCCAGGAGGCATATTTAGACTTCTAGTACCACCCCAGAAGTGACTTTTCAGTAGGACCTCAAAATGTGTTTGCACAATCTGATTCCTAAAGAGAGCAGAAAGCATGTTTTGAAGAACACAGATTCAAGTCAGACGGATTTGGATGAAATTGCCTCTGCTACAGCCTAGCTGGGTAATCTGAGCAAATTATTTTCTCTCTGAGCCCATCTGATCAAGTGTTTAGGAAAATATCTACCTCACACAGGTATTGTGAGAACACACATACACACATCTATCCATGCAAATGAATTATTTACTATAGTATCTGGTCTTCAGTAAGGCTCAATAAATACTACATTATAATTTATTATAAAGACTACCCAAAAGAGAGACCACTCCCAAAACTTGACCTTAATTAGAACTGTTTCCAACACAAATGTTTCTGAGAGCTTAATTCAAAATGCTGACAATCAATTTTAAAGACCTGAATGGGCTAGGTCCTTTATTTTAACCTTGTAAGTAATTTTCTGTTAATTCCGAAATCTTAATTGTCTAAATGTTATCAGGTTCTTTAGGTAGAAACTCCTCACTCAGCTTTCATACCCACTGAAAGAACTGCACCCAACTTCATATCTCAGTATTATGAAGTAAATGTACAAACTTGAATGAGAAATGAGGCCAAACCTTTGAGTAATCTAGCCATCATGAGCTGCTGTATATGAAGGAAACATTCTAGAAATTATCAATCATTTAAATCCAAACACAATGGGGCACCTGGGTGGCTCAGTGGATTAAGCCTCTGCCTTTGGCTCAGGTCATGATCCCAGGGTCCTGAGATCAAACCCCGCATCGGGCTCTCTGCTCAGCGGGGAGCCTGCTTCCTCCCTCTCTCTCTGCCTGACTCTCTGTCTACTTGTGATCTGTCTTTCAAATAAATAAATAAAATCTTTAAAAAAATTTTTTTAAAAATTAATCCAAACACAAAAGTGTTGGATTGTCAATAAACATTGTCAATAAACATTGTCAATAAAACATTTCTAATGTTGAGTTTAAGATTGAATTGGAAAACCCTCCCAAACAGAAAGTTTAAATTTAGTCTTTTAATTGCAGTGTTTTCCTAAGTTGAAATATGTGACCCAATTGACAACATCAGATGATAAAAAGAACCTTTGAGATTCTATCTCCTCCTCTACCAAGGAATTTGATGTTACAAACAAACAAAACCACCTTTGGAATCAAAAACAATCAAATTCTAAGTAAACAGCCTTTTACTATGTAGAAAGCAACTCCACACTTAAAATTTTGCTATTCTCATACCAAAGTTAAGGGTTATCTAAAAGATTTCCCTCACATTTTGGGTCTGTGTATGTGGGTGGTTTCTTCTAAATGCCTTATTACTTGGTATCAATTTATCACATGAAAAAGTCTTGTCCCCACATTTACTGCCAAAAATAAAGCACTAAGCTAACATACCTTCTCAAACCTAGAAGAAATAAAAGAGATAACTACCAAAGTTATCAAAATGGAAGGGAAAAAAAGGTGAACTTTTAACAGACACACAGAGGTTTATTTTCTTGGTTCACTTCCTTACAAATTTCCTACACCCATATTCTTAGATATAGCTGAATTTTCTATCACAAAGTAAACTGAAACACAAATCATAATGAAAGGTTAAATTTCTGCAACAGAAGCCACTGTCATTTCCAACAATGCAACTATTGTTGAGACTCTCTCACAGATTCTTGGACACAGTGGTGAAGCAAGGCTAGGGGGGGAAAAAGGCATACTTGAAGGAATTTCTCCACTTCGGTATTTTAGTTTGTAATGGAACAATAGTGTACCTTCAAAGTAGAAATACCATGTAAAATCTGGTTCTCATTAAATGACTTCCTTAACCCCATGCAGCATATCTGGAACAGAATACAACTGATTCGCAATCAGTCAACCTTCTATTACTCATCTATGCGAGATGGCCCTGCAATTTCCCTCCACGGGAGACTTTTCTTCTAAAACCCCGGGGAATACTGTAGATGCCACACTCCAGATTTAAATGACTGCAAGAAAATTACAGTGAAAATAATGGCAGATTTAGTCTGGGGAACTTGCATAAGTCTCAAAAACCTGAAATAAGGAGTAAAAAAAAAAACCCTTCCACAAGCCCCTAAATCTTGACTAAATTATAAATCTGACCAGGAAAAAAGAAATTCTCTCTGGAGAAAGAATGTTTATTTCTAATGTTTTTTTAACATATCAAGTTTTGTTTTTAAAAAAATTAATCTTAGGAAACATGCTACATCAGCAAACCTAGAATACAAGACGCACATATTTATACACACACACATGCATCTAATTAATCACTGCATTATGTTTAAAAGGCAAGACAATTCAACAAGATCTGACACTCCAGTTGAAGACCCTCCAAACTCTTCTGAAATGGTCGATTATTTAACACTCCCAGAATGATTAACTTTATTTAGCATGCCTCTTTTGGAATATTATTATTTAATACAGCCAAACCGATTTTTTTTTTTCATCTTAATTAGGTTTCCTTGTACTTGTGAAATGCTCAGCATAACACTGTGCTGACAGCTTTAGTTCTGCAGCTTCTTTCTTCTGGCTCCTTCCCCCCTCACCCAACCCCCCTACCCCCCACCCTGAAAAAAAGATTTCCTTCCCAAATGTTCTCTTCTCTGCATTTGTCAACAGAAACACCCACTGGTGGTGTCAAACTGGTAATACTGCTGCAGGCTTCCTTACTCCTGTTCCAGCGTGAACGCCAAAAATGCTCAAACCTAAAATAGTACTTTTAATAAAGAAATTAGAAAAATTGCTAAGATACTCATGTACCATGTTCTCAAAAAGAGGTACACCTTTTTAAAATATGTATTATTCATAGACCCTAATTGGGTTGCTAAATGTAAGATTATACTACCCCCAACACTAAACACACAAGTAAACATAGGTTCTTCACATTTTACGAATAAAATGTTTTAAAACACTTCAGTGAAAAAAAATTTACATCTAAATGTCGTTCACATATAATTCCGAATAGCCTCCGTAAAGATGCCTTTTTTGTAACCCAACAGCAAGAAAGGCGCAAGCTGGAAATGTTACCTAAAACGACAATCCTATTCTATACATATTTACGTCTCCCCTTTCAGCCAAAAGGTCTCAGACAAATTAATTTGTTTAATCTCTTACATTAACTACACAACCATTACGTCCAAACACACCTAGTTCAGATTCACAGACGGAAATTATTCTGTGTCTGCAATACTCTCTAAAATCAGCCTAAATTTCAGCCAATTAAAATAGATTGTGTTAACAGAACACTGATCTGCAACTACTTAAATATCACAGCATCCGCCTAATCTCGCTGTGGAGATACTAAGGTCAGGCATCAGTGCTTTAACACTCAAGTGAAGCGAAGAAAGAAAAAGGAAAAAAAAAAAAAAAAAACCTCAAGATCTGCCTTTACACAGAAATACGTTCGGGTTATTTTTCCCCCAACGTGGGCATAAAACGTGTCAATGCGAGAAGGACCTGTTCGTTTGGAAATGGTTCCAAACCCCAGGATTTCATTTCTATGAGGGTCCAAAGGCTACGAAGGTCTGGGAAGCGGCCAATTTCTGCTTCTCCCCACTATGCCAGTCGGGAACTTCACAGCAACGCCTGAAACTTGTTGGGGGGAGGCTGGAAGAGATGCGGGGCAGGCTGTGGGTCGTTCGCCCACCCTCGCGGGCAGCCAAGGTCAGTCAGCAGGGCCCGGGCTCCGGCCCCGACTCGCAGCCCCCGGCGGGTCCCGGACTCCCTCCGAACTCGGGCTGGGGGCTCCGCCGCACAGGCTCCTCCTCGGCGCCGGCGGGAAGGGGCTTCCCTCGTCGCAAGCCCGCGGGAGCTCTCGCCGCGGGGGCGGCGGGGCGGGGACGCCGCAGACCCGCTGCTGAGGGGAGCCCCGCTTGGCTGCCGCGACCCGCCGCCCCTCCTCATATCCTCTCGTCTCCCCACGCCCCATAATTCGGACCCAAACTCTCGCCGGGGAAGCCCTTCCACTGGCGCAATGGGTCGCTGAGGAGGGGCCACTCCAAGCTGGAGCACCGTCGCCGCGTCGCCCTGTTCTGGGGGGACCTGCGCCGCCGCCCCTTCTCACGTCTGCCCGGGGGGACGGGGTGGGTCCCCTGTCTCAGAAGAAGACGGGTGGCGCGAAACCGACGTGGGGCACAAAGGCCTGATGGGCGGGTGGCGGCTCAACTACTCACCTAGCTGAGTCCCCCACCTCCAGCTGGGGACCCCACTGCTCCTGAAGCCGCCGTCGCCGATTTACCTTTCCCAGTGGCACGGACAACTAATGGAAACCTCCGGCCCCGCCCTCTCGCCGAGGCGAACGCGCAGCCTAATTTGCTAACTGGCCCGCCCCGGCCGTCCCGTTCGGGCCAATAAAGAAGCTTCGAACACCTCGCCAGGTCCCGCCCCTGCCCCGCCCACCTCTGATAGAAACCAATGCGGAAAGAGCGCTCGTCCTCGAGCTCGGGCCCGCGCGCCCCGCCCGCGCCGCTCGTGCTCGGCCCCAGAAGCCTAAGAGGGCTGGCTTCTTGTATAAGCTCGCCCGCGCGCGCTCACGCGCGCGCCGCATCCCCTCGCGGGCCAGGTTTGGTTGTCCAGCCAGACCCCAGCAACCTGGGCTGGGAGGCTGGGAGGGGCGGGGCCCGAGCCTCGAGCGGTCGCGGGGAGGGGTTGGGGGGGGAGAGGGTGGAGGGAGGGGGGAGGGGCGGGGAAGATCGTGACTAAGAAAGGGGCGGCTGCGGGGGGTGGAGGGCCAAAGAGGCCCGGGAATCCGCCTCTCACTGCGGAAAAAAAAAGGGGAATCCTGCCTGCGGCACAGCTATCCTGGCCTCCCTCCAGAGGGACACGTGCGGGGGGGCCGGGACGGGTGGGTCGTGGAAGAGCGCAGAGAACACATTTGGGGTGGGAGCCGAGGCACTACTTGGAAATAAAGGATGGAGGACGGTTTATCTCTGTCTTTGGTAAAAATGATATCGAAGTCCATTGCAGCTTCTGCCCAACTGTTGGCAGCTGTTCGTGCACACTCACACGCGCACATATACACACATTCACACATAAGCTTATCCATCAGCCTGCGGTCCCTTGGGTGAATTTGGAGCAAAGAACTAGTTGCCTGAGGATTCCTTACACAGCAGCTGGATGCATGCAAAAGGCTGTTGCAGCAGAGGCATCAACCCACAGTTCAGGTCCAACGCTCCGCCACACAAGATTCCCCAGCAGGCAATGAAGTCATCCCCCCGACCAGCAGAAATGTAAAGATCTTAACACCTACCAAGGATCAGGTTTCCAATGAGGATAAGGAGTTGATGAAATGGAAAGAGATACATCTCCAATGCCACTTTTTGAAAATTAAGAAAAATAATCATCTTGTTTAAAGGCATTGTGGACAAATCTCTGTAAAGCTGCATAGTAATTTCCACTTAAAGCGAAGAGGGAAAATGGGGGTTTTTTTCTGGTTTGGGAAAAGCACAGAAAAGCAGTCTATGAGGTCATAGCAGCCACCAAATGAGAAAAAAGCAGTACTGTGCAGTAATGGGAAATAGATACCTTGGATTAAATCCACTTAATCTATTCCTGTCGTGAATCTGGTAACAATATATAACAACATGCTGGGTTTGGCCACTTGTGGTGCCAAGACAGTAGGGTTTTCTTTTTCATAGCATGGTGAATATTTCATGAGGAAATAAAGGTGCCTGTTTTCCCTTCAGCTTTTCAGGAAGCATATTAGAAAAATTTTCAGGTAGGAACAGTGAATTAGCAGTGGGGGGAAAATGGAGCCAGAGCCAACAGCAGATCTCTGCAGTCTCCTGCCTCCTCCAGATGCAAAGTAACAGTGCGGTGACCTAGAGCGTGGAGCCAGAATTCCTGGGCCAATCATGCCATTTTCATCCCTTCGAGCATGACTTCTGAATCAAACGAAGAATGGTTTATCTGTATAGAATGAGAAAAACCAATAACTGAATATTCATTGATACAGGTCCAGTTTAGTTTTAAGTGGTAATATTAGATGTTTTATAATGTGCCCCCCCATATATGTAACCATGACCTTCCACTTAGGGACATTTACTTTGATCTGGTGTTGAGGACTTGGTGAAGAGTTTCTTGGAACCACATCCAGTTCGGTTCATGGCAATATTGATCAAAAGTATATATTTTCTAGGCCAGTAAGAGTTAAAAAGTACCACGCTGCCATTTAACTGAGCTCTTTTCTTATGTAGAAAGAACACTAATACTTAACCACTGAATGAATGCCTGCTATGTGCCAAGAATTTTACATACATTTAGAGCTGCCAGATAAAATACAGGAGGCCTGTTAAATTTGAATTTCAGATAAGCAGCAAGTAACTTTTTAGTGTAAGTATGTATTTTTATCCTGGATACATGTGGAACAAGGGTAGAAGACTAAATAAGCTTTCTAATCATTGTCCAAAAAATCATTTTTGAAATAGCCCCTCTGGGCCCAGACCTCATAACAAAATCGGGATCTGGGAGAAAAGCTCAAGAACCAAATCAATGTGTCCCTGTGTAGTGTTTGTAGAAAGAGGTGCCCATACTTATACTGAAAAATCTTTTGCTTTTTATCTGAAATTCAAATTTAACTGGGAATCCTGTATTTTTATTTGGTAAATCTGGCAACCCTACATATATTATCTCTGAGGCTCATGATTCTCTGAAATATCTTCTGTTAGGTCACCTTTTTCTAGATGAAGCAATAGCTTCAGAGGTTCTCCGGCATCTATTTGTTTCATCCTCCTTCTAATAGAACCCCAACTGTGTTCAGGTATCCACACTGCCCGGGAGGAAAGTGTTTATCAGTCAATCAGTGACTAAGTCCCAATTAGACTAAAGGAAAGGACTTAACATCCTATAATTTGAGGGAAACATTTTCCCTTCTACCCTGCTGGATGAACAAGGAAGCAAGAACCTGAGTTGCCTCTGGTAGCCATTTTGTGATTGGAAAACCAAACTTTGGTCACTACATAAGGCAGAGTTGAAAAATAGAAAAAAGAAACAAACACAAAACCTGGGTTCTTGATGACAACACCGAGTTGCTTAATTAAACAAATTCTGCCCTTGCCTTGCATTTAAGACTGTTTGAGTCAAAGTTTCTGTTAGATGCCTCAAGAGTATCCCACTACAGAGCCCATGTGTGCTACTCATTATTGGTCTCAGTAATAAATGAATAAGTGTCCATCAAGATGTAAGACATTGTTATTCTGGATACACATTGGACAGGTCTGGAAGACTAAATAAACCTTCTAATCATTGTCAAAAAGCATTTATATTGATACTTACCTGGCAGGGAAGATACCAAGATCACGAGGGTGGTTCTTTCGGGGCGAGTCTTGTCCACTACACTCAGGTCATTCTGACCCCAGCGATTTCCCCAAATGTGGGAAACTCAACTGCAACATCTGTTGGTGTCCTGGGGGGGCATATGTGAAATGCTTGTTGGGCTTAGACCTCATAATGCAATCAAGATCTAGGAGAAAAACTTAAAAATCAAATCAATGTGTAAATTTTTAAAAGATTTTATTTACTTATTTTGACAGAGAGAGAGAGAGAAAGAGTGAGAGCACAAGCAGGGAGAGTGGGAGAGGGAGAAGCAGTCTCCCCACTGAGCAGGGAGCCAGCTGGGGGGCTTTATCCCAGGACCCTGGGATCATGACCCAAGCCTGAAGGCAGATGCTTAACCAACTGAGCCACCCAGGCCCCCCATTGTGTAAATTTGTAGGTTTTGTAGGAAGAGGTGAGCCTTAGTTATTCCTTGGCCCTGCTCAGAGCTTAAACCAGACTGTCACATCTTACATGTTTTCATTTAAAGTTCATGCCATTTGGGAAAATGTCATTTTAGAAACGCGAATCCAGTACCTTATTTTAAACTATTAAAACCTCTACCCTATCCTCCAGGCACTAAGTTTAACCACAAACAGTGTGGAAAAAACAGAAATGTCAGCCTCAAAAGACCCAAGAGGGAAAACCACACCAGAATAGAATACCATACAAAAGTGGATGGTTGGCAAAGCAGTGTAGTTAAGTGGCTAAAACCATAGGCCTGGGAGCCAGATTGCCTGCATTTAAATGCCAGGTCTAGTTATGTCCTTGGACAAATTGTTCAACTTCTCTGTGCCTCAGTTTATTCCTGTATAAAACGGATAGATGATGATAATAATAGTTCTCACCATGGTGCGCCTGGGTGGCTCAGTCGGTTGAGCCGTTGAGCAGTTGAGTGTCTGCCTTCGGCTCAGGTCATGATCTCAGGGTCCTGGGATGGAGCCCTGCATCAGGCTCTCTGCTCAGCGGGGAGCCTGCTTCCCCCTCTCTCTCTGCCTACCTCTCTGCCTACTTGTGATCTCTCTCTCTGTGTCAAATAAATAAATAAAAATCTTTAAAATAATAATAATAATAGTTCTCACCTGATAGGTCTATGTGAGTGACTATTTGTGAAATGCTAGCAGAGTACCTGGTCCATGGTAAAGATTTTATAAGGATTAGCTGTTACTGGGCCCCTGGGTGGCTCAGTGGGTTAAAGCCTCCACCTTCGGCTTGGGTCATGATCCCAGGGTCCTGGGATCGAGCCCCACATCAGGCTCTCTGCTCAGCAGGGAGCCTGCTTTCCCCCCCCACCCCACCCCCCGCCTCTCTGCCTACTTGTGATCTCTGTCAAATAAATAAATAAATAACATCTTAAAAAAAAAAAGGATTTGCTGTTACTGAGCAGTATCACTTCTGGGGGGGTATAAACATGAAGCAGTTTACTTTTCTCAGTCACTACTTCGAGCCATGTATTTTTTTATGTATAAGTAAGATACAATATCCTATTAGTTTCAGGTGTGCATCATAGTGATAAATTTTTATGCATTGGGAAATGATCACCCCAATAAGTCTAGTTACCTTCTGTCAATGTGCAGTTATTACAATATTACTGACTGTGACACACACACACTCACATATATTTCCTATGCTGTATAAGACATAACTTATTTATTTTATAACTGGAAGTTTATACCTCTTAATCCCCTTCACATATTTCACCTAAGAACCATGTTTTTTTGTGTGTGTGGTTTTTTTGTGTGTTTTTTTAAAGATTTTAATTATTTATTTGACAGACAGAGATCACAAGTAGGCAGAGAGGCAGGCAGAGAGAGAGGGGGAAGCAGGCTCCCTGCTGAGCAGAGAGCAATGCGGGGCTCGATCCCAGGACCCTGAGATCATGACCTGAGCGGAAGGCAGAGGCTTTAACCCACTGAGCCACCTAGGCACCCCAAGAACCACGGTTGGTTTTGTTTTGAAGAAGGGAGTTGAGGGAAATTGGGGGGGGAGATGAACCATGAGAGACTATGGACTCTGAAAAATAACCTGAGGGTTTTGAAGGGGCGGGGGGTGGGAGGTTGGGGGAGCCTGGTGGTGGGTATTGTAGAGGGCACGCATTGCATGGAGCACTGGGTGTGGTGTAAAACTATGAATTCTGTTACGCTGAAAAGAAATAAAAAAAATTAAAAAAAAACAAAAAAAAAGATTTTATTTATTTATTCGACAGAGATCACAAGTAGGCAGAGAGGCATAGAGAGAGGGGGAAGCAGGCTCCCCGCTGAGCAGAGAGCCCGACGCGGGGCTAGATCCCAGGGCCCCGAGATCACGACCCCAGCCGAAGGCAGAGGCTTTAACCCACTGAGCCACCCAGGCGCCCCAAGAACCATGTTTTTATGGCAAATTTGCCCTTCATGTCCCTTCTCATCTTGCACAGTTTTTCTGACTTTTAAGTCTTCTTCTGCTATTAAAAATCAATCCAGAGCATCTGAATGACAAGTGTAAATCCTCCTTCTAGCTCCCATCCCCAGAACCACCACCCACAGCCTATAGCTGTCACTTCTCCAACAGAAGCCCTCCTAAGTGGAGGCAACAGGAAAAATCTCTCTCAGGATACTTTACCCATTTGTCAACAACACACCAAAAACAAGCCAGAATCTCCCAAGGTAAACTAAATAAAAGTGAGAGTTCCAATAACTCAAAGAACGACTCCAGCATCCTGAAAGCATGTTTTCATGTTTACTGCCTGGATCTGAATAACAGTTTCATTGGTTCAAGTAGTGTGTGACCTTGAAGTTACTCTCTCTGTGTCTTGGTCTCCTCATCTGGAGTAGGGGAATAATAACAAGTTTTTATGAAGATTAATGTAGGGTTAGATGAGTTCATGTATATAAGGTGCTTGAAGCAGTTCTGGCTCAAGAAACTGATCGATAAATGCTAATTGCTATCATTATACACCGGGCATTGTGTATATATAATCTCTTTTAATCCTCACGTTGACTCAATGAGTGATGTCTTAGTTTGGGTTTCCCCAAAGGCAGACCCTGAGACAGTGATGTGAGTGTAAGTAGTGTTATTTGAGAGTCGATCCCAAGAAACACCAGAAGATGAGTGGGCTAGTGAGACAGGGAAGAAAAGGAAGCCAATAAGAGGTGTGTTAGCAAGGCACTTAGTGCTGTGGGCGACTGGAGCTTAACAGGATTTGCTGGGGACTGCTGGGAGATGATGTAGAACCTTCTCCCCTTCCAGGAGAGAATACATTAGTGTCTTAATCCAGATGAAACCATATTTCCCTAGCTAAACAACAGTTTATTCATCTTCCTTTAGAAATAATATTAATCAGTGGAACCTGGTTGGCTCAGTTAGTTGGGCGACCAATGCTTGATTTCAACTTGGATCATGATCTCGAGGTCATGAGATCAAGCCCCGTGTTGAGCTCCATGCTGAGTATGGAGCCTGCTTGGGAGTCTCTCTCTCCCCCTGCCCCTGGGATCTCCCACACTCTCTCTCTCTCTCTCTTAAAAAAAGAAGAAGAAGAAGAAGAAGAAGAAGAAGAAGAAGAAGAAGAAGAAGAAGAACATTAATCAACATTTATTGAGCATTTTACATGGATTATGTCATTTAATCCTCACGATATCCATATGAAGTCATGTAGCGGTTTTAAGATCTCCTCACAAAATTTTCCCCCTACTCCCCGTCCCAAAACATAAAGCTAAATTCCCTTCCCTTTGTGTGTAGACTACACTTAGTCACTCCTAACAAATAAAATATGGCAGAAGCAATGGTCATAGAGGGTCATGACCTGAGACCAAGTCAAAAAATGGTTTTACAGCTTCGTCCTTGTTCTCTTGGATCACTCACTATGGGGGAAAGCCCACATACTGTGGGGACAGTCTCAAGATTCCTTATGGAAAGAACGTGGGGTGAGGAACTGAAGCTTCCCATGAATAGCCTGCGAGAAACTGCCAACTGCCATGTGAGTGTGCCATCCGAAAAGCCGTTCCTCCAGCCCCAGCGAAGCCTTCAAGTAACTGCAATCCGGAGAGATCCAGAACCAGAACCAGCTGGCTAAGTCACTCCTGAATTCCTGACCCACAGAAACTATGAGATAACAAATGTTTCTTGTTTTAAGCCACCAAGTGTTAGGGTAATTTGTTACACAGGAATGGGTAACTCATGCAAGTGGATCTTATCTCCATTTTTAGACACAGTTTTAGTAACTTGGCCAAGCTTCCTCAATCAGTAAGCGATGGAACCAATATGCAGACCAGACAGCAGATTCCAGAAACCTAATCCTTAACCACTAAGCTCTACGCTCTAAGCGTTAGAAACCATTTATGTAACGGTGCTATGTGCCAGGAACTTTCCTTACACTATCTCATTTACTCCCACAGCAGCTCTGCAGGAAAAACTTTTTCCTGCTTTTCAAAGACATCAAGGCAAAGTTACTATCTTCTCATGCGAATTGAGTGGTAAGGATGTGCATGAAGGGAGGCGAGGGAGGCGGCTCTGCTATCCACCTCATTTTCGTCCTTTGCTTACTTGCCTACCTCAAATGTGAGGTGACTTGAGAAGCACTTTAGTAATATCCTTCCCTCAAAGAGTTTTGAAAGTTTAAAATGACATCAGGGTGCCTGGGTGGCTTAGTTGGTTAAGTTCCTGCCTTCGGCTCAGGTCATGATCCCAGGGTCCTGGGATGGAACCCCGCATCCAGCTCCCTGCTCAGCGGGGAGTCTGTCTCTCCCTCTGCCCCGCCCCTACTTGTGCTTGCACGCTCTCTCTCTCTCAAATAAATAGACAAAATCTTAAAAAATAAAATGACCGCAAATGATGCCCTTTCCTTGAATACATGCAGATAGACTAAAATGTAATATGCAGTATATAGTATTTATCTCAAGATTTTAATTAAAAATTGAAAAATTAAAAACACACACAGCATTTAATTTGTAAAGAAAACAAATGAGTTCATAGAGTCTAAGTATTAAGAACTAATAAAATGGCTGTGCCTTTCATTTCCTAGCTTTAATATCATACCCGATTCAATGCAATTTTACAGCCTTTCTATAAGGTACCTTGGAATTCTGGGCTAGTTATGTAAAAACACACACAGTAGAAAACATATTGATCTTGCTTCTTCTCAAATCCATAAAACAATTCTCACTCTCTTAAAATGTTCTAGTACAATAATGAGTCATTGGCAAACATTGGTCTTCTCTGTCTAATTTTATTTAGTATCTACATGACAGAAAGCAGAGTGGGTCAGAAGCAATAGTGGCTCTCCTGGGAAAGGTGGGAGACTCTTCCAGCAGGCCTCAGTTACCCAGTTTTGTCACCTGTATTGATCAACGCACCACATTAACGGCTTTGCATTGAAAACAAACATTATGTCTTATTCATTTTTGTTTTGCCAATGCCTTAGGACAGGACCTGATGCTCAAAAAGCATTTGCTCAATGAAGGAATGAAATCAGTGAATGGATCAATGAGTTCCTACATCATTTTGTGCCGTGTTGACAGAGGAAAATTAAGGATTTAGGCAGTTACCTGAAGAACAAAAGAAGGATGAACACAAAAGTGGTAGGTAAATGGAGGCTATACCATTTGGAAGAGGCAGGTTGGAATAAAAAAGTGTAGACACTGTAGAGTGAGCCTGATCTACCCACACAATTGTCTCAAGTCAATTTCATTGATTTCATTTCTCTAAAAGAAATTCTTGACCAGCTTTACAGAGATAAATCCAATATGGCTTCCAACATGCTTAAGGAAATGAAAAGGTACAATGAAAAGAAAATGAAAAATGATAGCCTTTTCACTATTAAGGGACACAATTATCTAGTTCAAAATGTGTAAGTTTTTATTACATGCTCAAGCAAAGGCAAAGATATGATCTGAAGCATATTAAATAATATGCATCGCAGAGCACAATCTTTACAGACTTTGTTTCTCCAGCAACTTCTCTACTAAATTCTCATAGATTTCATTTTTAAGACAGTGACAAAAGATCAGGTCCACCTGATTTTATATATTTGTCAAATACAAGATATATTGAAATAAGAAAATTGCTCACATTTTTAAACAGAACTCAAAATATGTGTGCTGACATAAGTTACTTTGTAATGCATTTTTTTAAAAAGGTGGATTTGTGGAGGAATAGAAGGATGGATGCATGGATAGATATGAGATGAAGCAAATAAAGTAAAATGCTAATTGTAGAATCTAGGTGATGGGATGTTCACTGCATAATTATTTCAACTTTTAGTATTTTGAGCATTTTGATAAAAATGTCAGGGAAGGGGCACCCGCGTGGCTCATTTGGTTAAACGTTCGACTCTTGGTTTTGGCACAGGTCATGATCTCAGGGTCCTGGGATCGAACCCCAAGTCAGGCTCCATGCTGGGCACAGAATCTTTTTGTCCCTCTTCAACTGCCCCATTCCCTTCTTGCTCTCTCTCTTTCTCGCACTCTAAAATAAATAAAATCTTTTTTTTTTTAATGTCAGGGAAAATACTACTTTGATGGAAATATGTATTTTGCTCTATGATTTCCAGTTCAGTATTTCACTCAAAGTTAGGACCAAATCACTGCTAACCAATCTTAGTATTCCAGCTTAACTAGGGCCAGTTACTCACACACACACACACACACACACACACACACGACATAAATCATTAACTTCCATTGTGATGATAACCCCCAAATAGATACCTACATATCTACATGTCTGTAGGATTTTCAGCTAAGTCCACCCATCACCTGCACTACAAAACCCTCCAAAAATTGACTTAAAGCTGCTCCAGGTGAGATAGATAGATCGATCGATCTTCTCATTTATTTTATTTCTTATATTTAGGGCTATGCCTACCTGTGTTAGTGTCTTCTCCAAACCAGACAGAAGTAAGAATTATATGGAAGAGTAAACCTAGCTGGATACACTCCGATCCTAGAAAGTTGCTCAGCATATGCCTTCAGGGTACCAGAAAAACAATCTTCCATGCATAAGTTATTTTAAAGAATGTTAGCTTCTGAGGGGTGCCAGGCTGGCTCAGTTGGCAGAGCATGTGACTCTTGATCTCTGGGTTGTGAGTTCAAGCCCCTTGTTTGAAGTAGATCTTACTTTAAAAAAAAAAAAAAAAAAGTTAGCTTCTGAGATGTTATAGCTACCAAGTCTAGAGGGCGTAGTTGGGAAAAAAAGATCATGAAGACTGGCTCCATTGGTAGAGCGTGCAACTCTTGATCTCGGGCTTGTGGGTTTGAACCCCAGATTGGGTGCAGACATTACTCAAAAATAAAATCTCAAAAAAAGAGAAGACAAATAGAAAACAATCTTTAAATGTGGGAAATTGAGGGTATGAAGGATAATAAATGATCCCTATGGCAAACTGTATTTTCCAATGATGGCTGCAACATTACCACTCATCCCACATGTTCTTCTTGCAACGTGACTTTGACACTCTTCCCTTAGAGAAGTGGGAGGGGGGGGGTCTCTGTCCCCTTCCCTTGAACCTTTGCTGGCTTGTAATTGTGGTGAAAATGACACTGTGATTTCCAAGGCCAGGTTTCAAAACGCAATATAGCTTTTGCCTGGTTCTTTTGGGGAGTTTTTTTTTTTTTTTTAAACTTTTTTTAAAAAGATTTTATTTATTTATTTGACGGAGAGCGAGATCACAAGTAGGTGGAGAGGCAGGCAGAGAGAGAGGAGGAAGCAGGCTCCCTGCTGAGCAGAGAGCCCGATGCGGGGCTCGATTCCAGGACCCTGAGATCATGACCTGAGCTGAAGACAGAGGCTTTAACCCACTGAGCCACCCAGGCGCCCCACTTTCCTGATTTATAAGCAAGGCAATCAACTCCTGAAGACATTGAATAGCCTAGCCAGATAAAAACAAAACTCGCTTGGGGCGCCTGGGTGGCTCAGTGGGTTAAAGCCTCTGCTTTTGGCTCAGGTCGTGATCCCAGGGTCCTGGGATCGAGCCCCACATCGGGCTCTCTGCTCCCCGGAGAGCCTGCTTCCTCCTCTCTCTCCCTGCCTGCCTCTCTTGCCTACTTGTAATCTCTGTCAAATAAATAAATAAAATCTTTTAAAAAAACTCGTTTATTTTCGAACTAACCAGTTTCACGCGTGTAGGTAGAAGATAAAACTTCAAAACTTTGTGGAGAGGAGATTACAATGTGTCTTGTCTGTTCACTGGCTTCCAAGCAAAAGCAAAAGAGTACCTAATGAAACATATCAACTAAATGGTTGCAATATCTCACTCCCCCTTTGGAAACGTTATCTATTATGAATGCATTTACATAAGGTAAGATCAAGGAATTGCATTCGTGTTAGGGGCCCCAACTTCCCTTTCCTGCTCCTTTCTCCAAGCCCCACATCATACCAGGTTCAGTACCCCTGGGTATCCCCCATCCTCTCCCTTTCAAAAGTAGCTCTGGGCAAAACACCTAATGAATTTTTTTTCTTTTTTAAGATTTATTTATTTATTTGAGAGAAAGAGTGAATGAGAGAGAGCATAAGCCAGGAGAGAGGCAGAGGGAAAGCAATCCTGATTTGGGACTCAATCCCTGGACCCTGGGATCAGGACCCCAGCCAAAGACAGATGATCAACCAACTGAGCCACCCAGGAACCCCAGCAAAGGGTTTTGTTTTGTTTTGTTTTGTTTTGTTTTAAAGCCATGGGCAGGGGCGCCTGGGTGGCTCAGTGGGTTAAAGCCTCTGCTTTCGGCTCAGGTCATGGTCCCAGGGTCCTGGGATCGAGCCCCGCATCGGGCTCTCTGCTGGGCGGGGAGCCTGCTTCCCCCTCTCTCTCTGCCTGCCTCTCTGCCTACTTGTGATCTCTCTCTCTCTCTGTGTCAAATAAATAAATAAAATTAAAAAAAAAATAAAGACATGGGCAAACTATGATGTAATGTTTGGTGAAAAAAAGCAAAATTTATGTGATGGTAATAATGGCCATCTGGGGGGCGATTGCCATGCATAGGCATTTTACATACATTATGTCATTTCACAACATTTTAAAAAAAGATTTTATTTATTTATTTGACACAGAGAGAGAGAGCATGAGCACAGCAGGGAGAGCGGCAGGCAGAGGTAGAGGGAAAAGCGGGCTCCCCACTGAGCAGGGAGCTGGATGCTGGTCTAAATCCTAGAACCAGGGCATCATGACCCGAGCCCAAGGCAGATGCTTAATGACTGAGCCACCCAGGTGTCCTTCATTTAACAACATAATTCTTACAGAAACTCTATGGGATAGCTATTATCTTCACATCGCAGGTGAGAAAGTGAAGCCTTTAAGAAAGTTTAAGTTTCATGAACGTGTGAATTCACAAAGGAAAGTCTTTATTTTTCTTTCCCCCTCTCATATTCCCAGGGCTGCATAATAGTTATTTTTTGAAGGAATGAAAGCCTCCTCACTTAAAGGAGCAGAGACAGAATTCAAAACAAGAGTTCATGTTCTTAATCACAACACACAGCTGCCTCTCAGAAGCGCAGCATGAACTCAACTATGGGGAAAAAAATATTTGTTTATATAAAGATTAGAGGGGTGCTTGTGTGACTCAGTCATTAGGTGTCTGCCTTCGGCTCAGGTCGTAATCCCGGGGTCCTGGGATTGAGCCCCGCGTCAGGTTCCTTGCTAGGTTGGGAAGCCTGCTTCTCCCTCTTCCACTCCCCCCACTTCTGTTCCCTTTCTCACTGTCTCTCTCTCTCTCTCTGTCAAATAAATAAATAAAATCTTAAAAAAAAAAAAAAAGAAAGGATTGGCAGAGCATCCCACGCCCTATAAAGTGCGCGGTCACAACTCCCCACTGTCCCCCAGGTTCCCAGATCTGCCCCAGCCCCATTTATCAGCCTGTCCCTGACCACTTACTATTGTTGCACACCTCTGTTCCTGACACAGAAGCTTCCATCCGCACCTTGATATTAGGAAAGTGACCATTTCCACTGCCCTGCAGGTGGGGAGGAGAGAAGAGGAGGCGCTATAGGGAGATTAATCCCTGGCATTCCAAGTAGGAATCTTCAACACATTTTCCCACAGACACACGGCTGTCATAAACCAGTATTTGGGTTCTATGATACTACTGTGCTTCTGGAACATTGATTAAATATGCTTTTCCAACCTGACCTGGGCCCTTAATCAACCTCTACAATTCTGTTTCTGAGAGAGAATGCCATTGATTTAAAAATAAAATTTGGGGATGCCTGAGTGGCTCAGTCCATAAAGCATGCAACTCTGGATCTCAGGGTTGTGAGTTCAAACCCCATGCTGGGCACAGAGCTTACTTAAAAAAACACACAGTTAGGAGCTCCTGGGTGGCTCAGTGGGTTAAGCCTCTGCCTTCGGCTCAGGTCATGATCTCAGGGTCCTGGGATCGAGCCCCGCATCGGGGTCTCTGCTCGGCAGGGAGCCTGCTTCCCCCTCTGCCTGCTGCTCCCCCTTGCTTGTGCTCTCTGTCTCTGACAAATAAATAAATAAAACCTTCAAAGAATAAAAAATAAATAAACTTTGGGAGAAAACCTCTTTGTGAATTGAAGTCTCTCCTCCTTCTCCTCCTCTTTCGCACACACACACATTTATGTATATTAAGCATTAATCAAAGGTTATAACCTTTGCCAGTTTCTAAAAATATGAGTTTCAGATAATACAAATTAAATTCTTTCATCCATTCATTAGGTTGCTGTAAATTTCTACAGACTGAGAGAATGTACAATGAAGGAAAGCTGTGTGCTGGCCACCCCTGTGGGACCGGGCTCACGGGACACCCCCGTGCCCCCAGCCTGCTCTGAGCTCTGCAGATCACCAGCTAGACAAGTGACTTCTCTTCTTTAAGTCTGGCTTTCCTCATTTTTTTTTTTTTTTAAGATTTGGAAATTTATTTGACAGAGAGGGAGTATGAGCTGGGGAAGAGGCAGACGGAGAGAAATCCTCAAGCAGACTCCCCACTGAGCCCAGAGCCTGAGGCGGGGCTCGATCTCATGACCCTGAGATCATGACCTGAGCTGAAACCAAGAGTCAGATGCTTAACCGACTGAGCCACCCCAAGTATCCCTAAATCTTGCTTTCCTCATAATTTCACCTTCCTCAGATTAGTTACAGTTCAGAAAATATCAGGTTATGGGGCACCTGCCTGGCCCCGTCGAAGGAGCATGTGACTCTTGATCTCAGAGCCACGAGTTCCAGCCCCACGTTGGGGGCAGTGATAACTGAAAAATAAATAAACCTAAAAAGAAAAGTGTCAGGCTTTCTTACCATGATGCGACTGCCAGCGAAATGAACTCAGCAACTGAAAAAGATTTCTTTGCGTCTATTTCAGATTAAATATGTCAAATTGGGGAAAAGAATTAGTCATAGTTAAACAATTTGAGGGAGCAGTGGTGCCAGACTGACACCATTTGGGAAATCCTGTCTCTATTTAATGTTTAATTTCTTTCTTTTTTTTTTTTCCTTCTTCTTTTTTTTTTCTTTGCATTTTGTCTGCTGAAAGCATCCAGTTGTAATGGTGCCTGTGACTCAAAGACCTAAGTCATAAAAATGTGCAAATCATAGGCAAAAAACCCTGACCTCACACCTTCTTTCCAGTTTTGCACACCTTGCTTCTTTTTTACAAAAAAGTTAACACCCGTACAATCCGGTCTACACACTGAGTGACGACGATCAAAGCAGCACAGCCCAGCCTCCAAATGTAACTAGACTTCATTGGAGTCCCTAGAACATGACAAATCAGGCCCAATTTGTGACCCTCACAGTACTTATAATCCAGTTTTCTTCTCCCCATCATTTGCGACATCTCTCCCATCATGCAAGTGCCGTGGATTCTTTCTTTCATGTTTTGGAAAAGATTTTATTTATTTATTTGAGAGAGAACAAAAAAGAGAAAGAGATAGTGAGAGAGAGCAAGAGTTGAGGGGAGGTAGGGAGAAGCAGACTCTCTGCTGATCTGGGAGCCAGATGCAGGGCCCGATCCCAGGACCCCAGATCACAACCTGAGCTGAATGCAGACACTTAACGTGACTGAGCCACGCAGGCATTCCCCGTGGATTATTTCAATCCTTCATTCTCCACTTCATTTTTTTTTTTTTTTAAATAAGCTCTATGGCCGATGTATGCCCAATGCTTGAATTCATGACCCCGAGATCGAGAGTCATATGCTCTGCTGACTGAGCCAGCCAGGTG
Source organism: Mellivora capensis (assembly GCA_004024625.1). Lineage (NCBI taxonomy): Eukaryota > Metazoa > Chordata > Mammalia > Carnivora > Mustelidae > Mellivora > Mellivora capensis. The sequence goes on from PISX010004293.1 coordinate 69,086, forward strand.
ACCAAAACCTGGCTCTTTTGGCCACAGCCAGCTGGTGCCTATGACTGGGCCCCAGAATACATCATGTCTCCTCACTCGTGCCTCTTCTCATCACAGAAATGCTCACACCACTTCCCATGAGACTCAGTCGTCAGTGCGTGGAGTTACAACACTGTGTCCCTTCAAGAGAGGTACGGCCTCTCCCACTGTACTTCCTAGCGGGGCCACCACACAATACCATAAACTGAGAGGCTCGAACCACAGAAATGTATCATCTGACAGCTCTAGAGTCTAGAAGTCTGAGATCCTTCTCATCTCAGCTTTGTTCTTTCTGAGAGCTGTGAGGGAGAATCTGTTCCCTCACCCTTCCCTAGCCCCTGGTGGGTTGCTGGCCAATCTTTGGCTTTCCTTAGTCTGCAGATGTGTCATCCCAATCTTTCTTCACACGGCGTTCTCCCTGTGTGTGTGTCTGTGTCCAAATTTCCCTTTTTATAAGGACACTAGTCACATTGGATTTGGGGCCCATCATACTCCACCATGATCTCATCTTAACTAATTCTGTCTGCAATGACCCTATTTCCAAATAAGGTCACATTCTGAGGTTGGGGGGGGGGGTTAAGATTTCAACATATGAAAGGGGGGGGGGGTGGATACAGTTCACTGGCAGTTTAGCCGGACTGAGGTGGAAGGTAAAGTGTGGGGCCTTGGGAGGCTGGGTGCAAGGGGGGCAAACAGGTTTAGAGAGTCTGGGACCTGGCCCAGGTTCCTGTTTGGAACAATATGGGTTATGGAGAGCCAGAGGGACAAATGTAGTCAGAGTCACTGGAGACTCCACTGGAAAGATCAAATATAGACAGTTGTTCCAAAGGCCAAGACAGGATCTAGATTGTTTTGAAAGCTAAGAGTTATGAATCAGAGGGAGTCTGAACTGAGATGAAAGAAAGAAAGAAAGAGAGAGGGATTCAGGAACTTTAGAACAATAGACTTGGCAGAAGGTCAGCATGAGGCTTAGGTATTAGCAAAGCGCGCACTAAGGTGGTTCACTGGGTAATCAGCTTCTACTGGGTGTTCAGTGCTATTGTGTAGTCTTCTAGTTATCTCTGTCTCCAACACTAACACACCTCTTCAAGGGGCACCTGGCTGGCTCAGTTGGCAGAGCATGTGACCCTTGATCTCGGGTTCATGAATTCAAGCCCCACACTAGGTGTAGAGCCTACTTTTATTTTTTATTTTTATTTTTTAAAAAATGTTTAAAAAGATTTTATTTATTTATTTGACAGACAGAGATCACAAGTAGGCAGAGAGGCAGGCAGAGAGAAAGGAAGGGAAGCAGGCTCCCTGCTGAGCAGAGAACCCGAGGTGGGGCTCAATCTGAGGACCCTGGGGTCATACCTGAGCTGAAGGCAGAGGCTTTAACCCACTGAGCCACCCAGGCGACCCTAGAGCCTACTTTTAAAAAGGAAAAAAAAAGGCATCTCTTCAAAAGCTTTCCTCTTGCTTCAAGCACCCAGTTCTACTTACCTCTCTTATCCCCAACTCATGTCCTTCCCTCTACTGACATCAGGTCATCAAATAGGACTGATTTTCTCCTTCTGCACACATATCCCTTTCTTCCTTCTTTACTGTTTCAGTAGAAGTGTCAGTTCTCTTTTTAAAGGCAAACCCCTAGGGGTGCATGGCTAGCTCAGTGGGTAGATCAGGGAACTCTTGAACTCAGGATTGAGAGTTTAAGCCTCAAGTTGGGCCTCAAGTAGTTGGATACTACTTAGAATAAGAAATAAATTAATTAAAATAAACAAAATGAAGACAAACTCCTTGGGGAGCCTGGGTGGCTTAGTCAGTTAAACATCTGACTCTTGGTTTCAGCTCAGGTCATGATCTCAGGGTCCTGGAATCGACTCCTGCATCGTGCTCTGTGCTCAGCAGGGAATCTGCTTGGGATTCTCTCCCTTTCCCTCTGCCCCTCCCTGCCCACATGCACTTTCTCTCTCTCTCTCTCTTTCCCTCAAATAAATAAATCTTTTAAAAAAAAAGATTTTATTTATTTATTTGACAGAGATCACAAGTAGGCAGCGAGACAGACGGGTGGGGGTGGGGGAAGCAAGCTCTCTGCTGAGCAGAGAGCCTGATGTGGGGCTCGATCCCAGCACCCTGGGATCATGACCTGAGCCAAAGGCAGAGGCTTTAACCCACTGAGCCACCCAGGTGCCCCAGTAAATAAATAAATCTTAAAAATAATGTTTTTTAAAACAAAGGCAAACCCCTCATGAAATGAAATATAATCCATGATCCTAGGTTGGATCTTGTATGGGGGTATCTCTACTATAAAGAACACTTTGTTTATGGAAAGGACCTAGATGTCCATCAACAGCTGAATGGATAAAGAAGATGTGAGAGATATACACACACACACACACACACACACACACACACACACACACAATGGAATACTATGCAGCCATCAAAAGAAATGAAATCTTGTCATTTGCAATGACGTGGATGGAACTAGAGGGCATTATGCTAAGCGAAATAAGTCAATCAGAGAAAGAGAACTGTCATATGATCTCTCTGATATAAGGAATTTGAGAGGCAGGGCAGGGGGTCATGGGGTGGGTAGGGAGGGTAAAAATGAAACAAGATGGGACCAGGGAGGGAGACAAACCATAAGAGACCCTTTTTTTTTTCAAATTTATTTATTTGTCAGAGAGAGGGAGAGAGAGCGAGTAAGCACAGGCAGACAGAGTGGCAGGCAGAGGCAGAGGGAGAAGCAGGTTCCCTGCCGAGCAAGGAGCCCGATGCGGTACTCGATCCCAGGACGCTGGGATCATGACCTGAGCCGAAGGCAGCCGCTTAACCAACTGAGCCACCCAGGCATCCCCATAAGAGACTCTTAATCTCAGGAAACAAACTGAGGGTTGCTGGAGGGGAGGCGGGGTGGGAGGGATGAGGTGACTGGGTGATGGACACTAGGGAGGGGATGTGCTATGGGGAGTGCTGTGAATTGTGTAAGACTGATGATGAATCATAGACCTGTACCCCTGAAACAAATAATACATTATGTGTTAATAATAAAAAAAGAACACTTTGCTATAAAGAACACTGTTAAGACAATTAGTGAAATTTAAATTTGAATGATGCATTAGATAAGGCATTGTGTCAATATTAAATTTCCTGAATTTGATGATTGTAATATAGTTACAGAAGGAAATAATTACTGTTTTTAGGAGAGTATATATATGTATTTAGAGGAGAAGGTGATGATGTCTATCATTTAGTCTCCAACACTGAGCAAAAAATATATATATGTTTATATATGTACATCAATAAGTATAATGTATGTATTATTAAGTGTTTTATATATACATATATTTGAAGAAAGAGATGAAACACATAGGGCCTCTTGCTAACAATGGCCGGATCTGGGGGAAAAAGAAGTCAGGAGTTCACTGTAATATTTACGCAACATTTTTTTATAGTTTTGAAATTTTTTCAAAATATAATTTTAATTAAAGAAAACACAGAAGAACCAGACTCCACTCCAGGGGAGGTCAGTAAGTCATTTAGCTTCTGTGCAGTTCTTCTGGAATAAAATTTCTCGATAGAATCACTTGAGCTGAATGCATTTGTTTAATCCTTTCTTAGGCATACAAGGACAATACAAATGCATATACCTTTTTCAGTTCATGCATGAAAACTTCAAGGATTCAGCAAAGGATCAGTTTAAATAATAATATATTTGGCATGATGACTTTCTCAACTAATTACCGTTAATTGCTATTTAAGGAGATTTTTAGTGCTTCTAAAGAAATTTAAAAAATGTTTTTAATAAAAGAAAGGCAAACTCCTTCCCTTGGCCCTCATGATTTAAATCCTTCCCGCCCTCCTCTTGGTTATCAGCGCTGCAAGTTTCCTTCCCCTTCCAGCTCTTGAAACATACATCAATTCTTTCCTCGGCTGTCCAATTTCAAGAAGCTCTTCACTATTCAGGAAAAGCCTCTCACTCTTTCCTCTAGTTACCATCCCATTTCTCTCTGATCCCTACTGCTCTGCTTGTTGAACATCTAGTCAATCCTCCTTGCTTCTCTGCTGAAAATATCCCGGTGCGGACAGAATGAAACTCTGGAGACAAAGTAGGAGTGACACGTGGAGCCAGAGGTTATGTAAAAATCTGATTCGACTCAATAAATATTAACTACATTAGTCACTGTGTTGGGCCCCCAGAATACAAATGGAATCAAATATGGCAGGTTTAGCAATTGGCTTAAGGTCACGGATAGTAACCGAAAGAGCTGGGATTTAACCCCAGGTGTGTAACTCTAGAATCTTCTTTAGAGGGATTTATCTGATGGCCAATAGAGGGGCCAGAATTGCACTGTGGGGTTACAGAGGAAGACAGGCTTAATCGTTAGTGTCGTTTCCACACAGGGGAGAAATGAGAGAGCTGATAAGATGATAATTTCCTGAGAGAATTAAAGATTGGTCAAGAGTCAAAGGTCCTGGATGCCTGCTACTTGCCAGAGCAGACAGGAAGCTAGGGACCACTAGAAACGCTCCGGACTCAGTTCTGTCCTGCCCAAAGGATGCTAGGTGGGCAAGCAATTGCCAAAGCCAATGCAAACCTGATTCTCCTCTTTTGTGGGTCAGCATGGCCACACCCTCAGCCTCATCTGCTTCTCCCTTTGCTGAGGTTGAACCGCTTTCTTCGTCCCTGGTTCCTTGTATCTTCCTACTCTTTATTCTCCAAGAAAAGGCCTTGGGTGCATCCAAGCGTATACAATCCTGTGGCTTCTAAGACGGTGACTAAATCTGACTCTGCAGCTTTGACTTGACTCCAGCACCGCCCCCCCCCCACGCCCCCCAGTCCTAAATCTCCTGCTGAATGTCCAGGCCACTTAGATGCCACTTTAGGTTCAAAATGTATACATGTGAACTTTTTTTTTTTTTTTTTTAAGATTTTATTTATTTACTTGACAGACAGAGATCACAAGTAGGCAGAGAGGCAGGCAGAGGAGGGTTGGAAGCAGGATCCCCGCCGAGCAGAGAGCCCGATGCGGGACTCAATCCCAGGACCCTGGGATCACTACCTGAGCCGAAGGCAAAGGCTTTAACCCACTGAGCCACCCAGGCGCCCCTACATGTGAACTTCTAATCTTCCCAAACCTGCTTGCCTCTCCCAATGCCACTTACTGTCCTCTAAGAGCGTCACTACTCTCCCAACCCTTGGAGCCCTCTTCAATTTCTCTTTAGTCTTCTGGACACAATTGCAAAGGGTTCTATCAGTGATTTCCAAGTTTCTTTTTCTTTTTTTCCCCATTTTCCCTCCGGCCACGGTCCCAGTTCAGGCCATTACCTCCACATATCTTTCAACAATGACTTTGACTTCTCAACAATTTCTCTTGCCTCTAGCTGTCTCTCCCCTTCAGTCCACCCTGAGTGGAGTTGCCAAGCTGATCTGCCTAAATCACAGCTTGGATCCTGTCACTGCTTAGCTAAGAAAAGCTAGGACTGCCCACGCTCCACAAAGAAAGATCCAGGCTCCTCAAGGGACTTTCGAGGCCTTTTGCAGTCTGCTTTTTGCCTGGAAGTTGGAGGCATGAGCAGAATGATCCAGATGGGGAGAAGCTTCAGGCTTAACAGAGTCCTGCTCCAACCAGCTCACCATCCTGGACCAAAAGTGCAGACCCACCCACCGCTTTGCTGGCCACCCAGGGTGCCCCACTCTCTCACCACCGCACTTTGCAACACTCTCGGTTTTCACTGTTGGGAGTGCTAACCCATTTCCCGCCCACCAGACAGATCCTGGCCAGCATCAAGACCCCATTCCATTCCTACTCTTCTGCAGACCTTTCCCAGGACACTCCTAGTGTCCCCTCCCTCTGGTGAACGTCTCTGAAGTAGTCTAATACCTCTTGTGTGAGCATCCATCTTCTATTACTATCACTACATTTTTTTCTTTAAGATTTTATTTATTTGACAGAGAGAGAGAGAGCACGCACGCACAAGCTGGGGGAGAGGCAGAAGGAGAGGAAGAAGCAGGCTCCCCACTGAGCAGAGAGCCCGATGCGGGGCTCGATCCCAGGACCCTGAGATCATGACCTGAGCCAAAGGCAGATGCTTCACCGACTGAGCCACCCAGGCACCCCGAGATACTTGGATTTTTGTAAATAATACCAATAATCGTGGTTTACAATTTTTAGGAGTTTATTAATTGTGTTTTAAATTTTTACGCAAATACCGTGTCGCAGCTATCTGTTCTGATGTAGCTTTTTTTTTTTCCACCTAAGGTGATGTTTTTGAGATGTATTCCCATGGCTACCTTCATTCATCGTACCTGCCATTTGCTATAACAGGTGAATCAGTCAGGATCCCTATGAGAGGCCTTATCCAAAAGCATGAACTGGAAAGAATCCACTGAAGGGACCCTTTCTAGAGGTGTGGGCAGGGTTAAGGGAACCAACAAGGGATAGTGAAGCCCTAGGGACTAGCAGATGCACTTGGCTCCGAATCCTGCATTGCTAGCTCTGTGACAAGGGATCAGAGCCCTTTAAATGTCTGGTGTTGGCCAGCTGGCATGCTGTGCGTAGAGCGGGGGTGTGACACTGCAGGAGGAAAGGGTTTGGCTTCCTGCTCTGCAGGCTCCTGCACATTCACAGCTTCCCCAGTGTCCAGCCCCCAGCAGGGGCCCCAGCACCCATCTCCCGTGGGGTTACAGCTCCAATCATATTCCTCCCTGTGAGCAGCTTTGTCTGCTGCCCTAGAGGCACAATTCCCAGCAAGTTCCAGAGCACAGATTTCTAGGAACTTGCCCCGGGCAGCACCCACCGCAGTGAATTCCTGCTGTTACAGGCCCTCTTACAAGCTTTGCGGGGGGGTGGGGTGGGGGGCGGGTCAGACCCCTTGCTTGGATGCTGGATGACAGCCGGAGGGGTGGTGGTTGCTCTCATGTCACTTCTGCCCATTTTCTTCAGAGTTCTCTTAAGTTCTTCCTAGTCAACCTCTCATGGCTCCAATTCCCTGTTTAAGTTAATAATTCTTCATAGTCGACTCTCTCTGTTTAAACTACAGTGTGGCTCCTCTCTTCTGATTAGCCCCAAACCAATACTCTGTCATGGCTCCTAACCCTGCAGGGCCTAGGGGAGGTGACAGGGAAGGAAGCCAGTGAGAAACAGAGTTAGGGGAGATTGGTTGCCGCCTTAGGGGAACGGGGACATAAATAGACAATTTCTCATACGACAGAATATGACACAACATTGATGGCAGGTGGTCTCCACTTTCCTTTCTAAACACATTTGCACCTCTTCCTCATCCTGCTCTGTGCCTGGAAATCTGGCAGTTGGGGTGCTGGTAAGTGGTTAACACAAGCACCATGGGAAAAAAATTACCCTGATTTGTAGGGTTTGCTGATTTCTGTGGTGTGGATACTCCCCCCGGGGCCAATTTCAACTTATCAACGTGGCATCACGGATCAAGGAGTTGGGAGTGGAGGCTCACCATTGGCCCCAGCACACCCTTGGAGGCTGACCTCTGAAGACTGCAAACTCCAGGCTTCCTGGTCCTCTTGCTTTCAGGTGGGAGACACGGCAGACCAGAGAGGAGAGCCCCACTCTCCCTGCTCCCTCCCTGAAGGGCTGTGGTTTGGCTTGGACTGATGAAAAGGAGCAGAATTTGCTACCCCAAAATAAGCCTCTTTGGCCTGAGGACTATTTTGAGCTGGTTATTTTTAAGAAACAGCAGACATGGAAACGCTCTGAAAACCAAGCGCTAGAAGTTACCCTTCTATAAGAGGCACTTACGTGAATAAGGGAAATGTCCATTTGTAGGGGTGTCTCCCTCTCTGCACCAGGAAGAAGGGGAAGACTCTCAAACTCTAGAAACTCTTATCCATGGAGAAGGCAATGCCCTAAATCCGCATCACAATCCTACCCTTGTTTACTGGGCTTGGCCAGGTAACCCCCATAACTGACTCCCCACATCTTTGTCTTTAGCTGGAGATGACATTTAAGGTGGTGGCTTAGGCCATTCTGTGGAGTCACTCGGTTTTCCTAGGTCTCTACCATGTCTGTGGGAGCTGTACCTGTTATTAAACTTCTGTTGATTTTTCTCCTGTTAATTTGACTTTTATTACAGGAGGGTCTCAGCCAAGATCCTAGAGGGAAAATTACTTTTATCCCCCAACACCGTGTTTCTCTCCCCACCATAAGCCTGGTTAAGTTGATTCTGCTGTCCTCTCTATTACATAACAAGGCCGTGGCACCCATCTCTGTGCGCCTGTTTGATCTGTGTGTGAGAATTTCTTTCTTTCTTTTTTTAAAGGATTTTATTTATTTATTAAGGAGAGAGAGAGAGCACAAACAGGGGAGCTGCAAAGGGAGAGGGAGAAGCAGGCTCCCTGCTCGGTGTGGGGCTCGATCCCAGGACTCTGGGATCATGACCTAAGCCAAGGCAGGCACTTAATCAACGGAGCCACCCAGGCGGCCCTGCGTGTGAGAATTTTAGTGGTGGTGGCAGCGTTGCCAGATCAAATATAGGATACCCACTTACACTGGCATCTCAGTAGAACATTAATTTTTTAGTCTAAGTTTGTCCTGAATAGTGCATGGGACCTATTTATACAAAAACAATCATTCATTGTTTATCTGAAAAGAAAATTTAACTGGGAGTCCTGTTTTGTTTCTGGTGTTGTTAAATCAGGCAACTTTACCTGGGGAGTAGAGTTCCTGTTGGGGTTTTGTCCTTTCTAAAAGAATGTCTCCGACCTGGTTTGGGTTCTGTAAATTTCGTAGGTTGAATTGGTTTCATGCTCTTCAGGTGCCCCTCCTTGTAGTTTCCAGTCACCCACCACCCGGGTTGGGTCTTCCTTTAATAGGGCTTGACCGTAGGGGAGGCTGTGGCCTCACAGAGTAGACCTAGGGCTCTCAGGCTCAGGTGAGCAAGACAGAAAAAAGAGGCCTGTCCCTGGAGGAGGCTCAGGAGCCCGTTCCTGTCTCAGACTCTGGATATTTACATTCAGCTTTCCCCATCACCCTCCATGGGCCAAAGCCTCTGAAGAGGCCAGTGGGTTCACATTTGGATCCTGCTTCCTTCCCTTCAAGACTCCCCTTCCCCACCGGGCTCACGCCGCCTCCGGGATGGGGGGCGGGCACAGGTCAGACTCTGGGGTCCCACCTGGACTCACACCCCTGAGCATCATACTTAATCTCCTCTTGTCTTTGGGTAAATGTGGCCTGGGAGTGGGGGGCGTGGGGGGGGGGCGTGCAGCAAGGAGTGTGTTAGAAAGTCAGGTGACAAGTTAATGCCCAGAAAGGCAATTAATGATGGTGAAAGGTGTTGCCCCCTGGGGACATTTGTGCCTTAAGCAGTAATTCAAAGGGCTGGAGTTCTAACAATAGATGTTAGACAATTTCAGAGAAGCTTTGTGACACTGAGCACATATGAATGAAACTTACTTCTCTTCGGTAAAGTCCTTGTCTTTTTCACCACTTCTTCTATAAGCTTCTTTTATTTTCCCTCATCCAGAAGAGTTCCTAATCTTCTGGACTTGGAGATGTAGATATTAAATAGATCCCGATCTAGTGGAAGATGGTTCTGTTTCCTTCCCTATATCGGGCTTTGTCTTAGCCCCAGGAAAGAGTCGCTAAAGTTGTGCCACAGTGCCATCTGCTGCCTGAAAGCGACAGGCACCACAGGCGCCTTTATCGTGTATTTTTACAAAAGCAGGTTTTTTTCTTAAAGGGAACGAGGACCATTTTGGTTAGCTTTGCTTTGTTCTGTAACGTTCATGAACATCCGCGCTTCTCCATCGCTACGGACTTTGCTAAAGCTTTTGGTCGGCTAAGGAGACATTGCCCAGGTGGTGGCCTCTGTCTCAGGGGGTCTGGGTCTGAGATGGGGCATTTGGAACAAGCTCTCGGGTCATGCCGACACTGCTGGTGCCAGGAACACTTTTGAGTGGCAAGGAGATGGACCAGAGTAGCCCTCGCACCTGAGCAGGGGACTTCTATAGACAACCTTCCTTGGAGAAGTAGATTTTAAATAGATCCAGAACCTGTGTACGATTACTGTGTTTTTGTTTGCTTCCTCGGCTTGCTGGGAGGGAAGAGAAAAATGATCGTGTATAGTTGTCCCACAGTGCCATCTGTTGTCTGAAACTGGCAGGAACCTGAGAGTTACTTTCTGCATTTTATCACCGCAGTTCCCTCTCTAAGATATGAACCAGTTGGAGGGAGGGTTGTGTGTTTTTGTTGTTGTTACCGTTGTTTTTAGTAGACTCCACGCCCAATATGGGGCTTGAACTCTCGGACCCTGAGATTAAGGGTCACATGCTCTACCGACTGGGTACCCCTCAGGGCAGTTCCTTTTCTGGGAGGGAACCAAGATTATTTGCGTCCAAGGTTTGTTTTGTTTTGTAACATGAATAAACTTCAGCAGCTCTATGTAGCTAAAAAAAATTTTTTTTAATTTATTTGACAGACAGAGATCACAAGTAGGCAAGAGAGGCAGGCAGAGAGAGAGGAAGGGAAGCAGGCTCCCCGCCGAGCAGAGAGCCAGATTCAGGGCTCGATCCCAGGGTCCTGGGATCATGACCTGAGCCGAAAGCAGAGGCTTTAACCCACTGAGCCACCCAGGCGCCCCTGTAGCTAAAATTTTTAAAAGCCTAAAAGTTCTTTAGAAGCACTGAAATAAGGATTTTAGAATTTCTTTGAACACTTGAATGGCCTAAAGTTTTGATTTTTATTGTTTGATGATGTCAGAAATGATGTTTTCATTTAATTAGGTTTTTGGAGGAGAAAGAGATTAACAGAAGAAAAACCAACAGAAGTTTAATAACAGGTACAGCTCCTACAACATGGCGGAGACCTAGGAAAACCGAGTGACTCCACAGAATGGCCTAAGCCACCACCTTAAATGTCATCTCCAGCTAAAGACAAACAAAGATGTGGGGAGTCAGTTATGGGGGTTACCTGGCCAAGCCCAGTAAACAAGGGTAGGATTGTGATGCAGATTTAGGGCACTGCCTTCTCCACGGATAAGAGTTTCTAGAGTTTGAGAGTCTTCCCCTTCTTCCTGGTGCAGAGAGGGAGACACCCCTACAAATGGACATTTCCCTTATTCACGTAAGTGCCTCTTACAGAAAGGTAACTTCTAGCGCTTGGATTTCAGAACATTTCCATGTCTGCTGTTTCTTAAAAATAACCAGCTCAAAATAATCCTTATGCCAAAGAGGCTTTTTTTTTTTTTTGAGTGGTCTATTCTACTCCTCTTCAAGATTTTCATCCCACCAATATTTTTTTTTAAGATTTTATTTATTTGACAGAGAGAGATCACAAGTAGGCAGAGAGGCAGGCAGAGAGAGAGAGAAGCAGACTCCCTGCTGAGATTGAAGGTCCCTGAGATCATGACCGGAGCCAAAGGTAGAGGCTCAACCCACTGAGCCACCCAGGTGCCCCCCAGCAATATTTTTGAATTATCAGTTGAGGAGCAAAACTCTGGGTTTGGACCTTTGCAGGGACAAACGTGTAACAAGAGCTTTGTGGAAATAGGGCTGAAGCGAGACAAAATGCAGCACAAAATAAGGTGGGGCTGGAGGGAGCTACTGGAGCCGAGCTGGGAGAGAGAAAACTCTGAGGGGCTCCTCAGTGCCATGTGGACAGACACCAGATAGGAGCCAAGTCTCTCCCTCCAGGGTCTGGAAAGTTATCAGCTCTAGAAGGATCATTTATAGGCCATACAACCAGCAGCAGGGCACCGACCAGAAAGATCTCCCCCTGGCCATAGCGTCAGCTGTGGTTTTGAGTCAGGATTCTCCAGTCTGCAAAACCCCAATTGTGTTTTGTGCCCAGTGTGGGAAGCACCTCCTTATCCACTTGGTTTGGCCCATAGTCATAAGGGCACAAATTCAGGATTGCTTTTGCCCCAAACTCCTATGGAGTTTATAATGAAACCATTTAAATAATAACAACAAAGCCCTGGGAGCGGGGTTGGGTAACTGGGGGATGGGCATTAAAGGGAGCACATGGGGGCGCCTGGGTGTCTCAGTGGGTTAAAGCCTCTGCCATCGGCTCAAGTCATGATCCCAGGGTCCTGGGATCGAGCCCCACATCGGGCTCTCTGCTTGGCGGGGAGCCTGCTTCCCCCTCTCTCTCTGCCTGCCTCTCTGCTTACTTGTGATCTCTGTCTGCCAGATAAATAAATCTTTAAAAAAAGGGAGGGGCACATGATGTAACTGATGGATCACTGGCCAGTTACCTAAGACTCAGTTTCCCCATCTGTACCCCCCTTTTGGGGTGATGGCGAGGATGAAATGAACAAATGTGCTTAGCCCAGTACTTCTCATATTTGGGTGTTGAAAACCCATATATGTTGCTGTTAGCGTTATTTATATTTACAGGAGGTTAAGTAAGGCACCTTGAATGTATCAGATCCATTCCCTGGAACCTGGGAATACCGCTTTCTATGGCAAAGACGTTGTAGATGTGATTAAGCTAAGGAATTTGAGGCCTGGGTTATCCAGACTGACCCTAACTGGAATCACAAGGGTCCTTATGAGAAGGAGAGAAAAGGAGATGATGCATGCAGAAGTGAAGGCAATGTAATCACAGAGGCAGAGGTTAGAGGTTGGAGGGATGCATCTAGGAGGCAAGGAATGCAGGCAGTCCCCAGAAGTGGGGAAGAGGTGGGAGACAGATTCTCCTCTAGAGCCTTTGGAGGATCATTGCATGTCTTGTTGACACCTTGATGTGGGCCCAGTAAAACTGATTTCAAGCTCCTGGCCTCAAGAACTGCGTCTGGGTGGCTCAGTCAGTTAAGTATCAGACTCTTGATTTCAGTTCAGGTCATGATCTCAGGGTCCTGAGATTGAGCCCCGCATGGGGCTCCTCGCTGAGCGTGGAGTCTACTTAAGATTTCCTCTCCTTCTCTCTCTGCCCATGCCCCCTAGTCCAGTATTGTTATCTAAAAAGCTACCTGCGGCTGTGCAGTCCATGGCAGGCAATATAAAATAGTAGAAACGGGGGTGGTTTAGAAATTGGATTTTTTCACAATTCCTGAACTTTCTTTCTTTTTTTTTTTTTTTTAATATTTTATTTATTTCACAGAGACAGACACAGCAAGAGAGGGAACACAAGCAGGGGGGAGGGAGAGGGAGAAGCAGACTCCCCACAGAGCAGGTAACCTGATGTGGGGCTCCATCCCAGGACCCAGGGATCATGACCAGACTGAAGGCAGACGCTTAACTGACTGAGCCACCCAGGTGCCCCTTCCTGAACTTTCTTATGGAATATGTAAGTTACATACATGCAGCTATTCATTTCTGCTTGGCAAGCCAAAGATATAAGAACCTGGCAGAAAATTTGACTTGAAATGTGTAAAGAGGGGGAAAAATTTAAAAATGGGACTTAGGCTTCCTTACTACAAATTACATAAACTTCTGAGGCCCCTACCATCCTAAAAAAAAAAAAAAAGTCTTTAAATGTAATTTACACATCAGTCTTCGATCTCTCTTCTGACAATCCTTTTTAGAATGCTTCTTTACCGACTTGTTATCACCTTAATATCTTGGTAGACTGAGAATATTGCCAGTAAAATTTGTCAATGGAGCAAAGGTTTATCTAAACCATTTATTCAAATCCTGTTGGCAGGTTTCTATTTTAGGAATGTAATTAAAACCAATGACTGCAGCTTAAATTCTCACTGGATACAGTCTCTGCTGGCCAGTCTCTTTTGTGGATTCCACTTAATGTTATATTAATTACAAGCTTCATCTAATTAAAATTCCTGGTCTGTGGTCTTTCTCTAACCCTTTATGCCCCAATATTCCTAAGGTGAGCCTGGCAGTAATTGTTTCAAATGTTCACCATCTTTGTTCCCCTGAAGGCTTGCAGGCAGTTCTGTGGTGTGGAAAATTAGAATTCATTTCTTAAAATTCATACCATCGCTTGCGGGGGCAGGGGGGTGCTCTTTCCAGCAAATCCCATTGTGGTTCTCATCAAGCCACCTTCAAAACTACCTTATCCTGGGTGCTAGGACGAAGTATGTTAAACCTGCAGGACACGGATGCCTGGGTGTTGTACAGACGAAAACCCAGATGGTACAGCCATCTGAGACAAGAGCTCCTGCTGCTCGCTGATTTAATTGTTGTTTGTGAATACCAAAAATAGAAACAGATTCTACCTCTCCATTCGTGGCTTCCCACTAATGGCATAATGATGGCACAAATATCAAAACTTGTGGAGCCTAAAAATCCCTGTCTCCCAGCAATCGAGCTCCTTTAAAATTGGCATAGCCATTTGACACAGTGACAAAGGAAGTGGTGGTGAGAGGCCTTTTTTGCCTTGTCGAACAGCAGTAGGCAAAAGAGAGGACCACAGCCCATATGCCCAATACAGAGACAGCCTACATGGTAGGTGGGTAGGCCAAGGCTCCTGGGGAGGAGGGCGTGTGAATGTGGGATCTTGTAAACAGATTATACATGATGATTTTTAGTGTTTAGATCATCTGGGTCTTGATGCTCTTATCTCACGAATGCTGATGCTTTATCACGACTTCTCATCTGTGGCCAAATGTGTGCTATTTATCTTCTGTGGCTGACTCTGCTTTGGGTTCATGCACAGTGTGTTCTAAACTGAAAATAAAATTACCTTTAAAGATAACTGCTCAAGGTCAGAAACTTGGTGGGTGGTAGGGGAAAGGGTGGTCCCTGAAACCAACAAGATCCTTGTAGAAATCCACACTACCTGCCTAAAAGGCAGGCCACTGATTTACTTATATATTCTATTACTCACTAGAATATTTAAAGGCTATACAAGAAGGCAGGTTGTTTGTTAGTGTTATAATTTTTTCTCAAATGATCACTGCTGCTGTTACCACATCCAATGATTACAATTAAATTTCCTTAATGGCTATACCAGTAACATTGACTTTGTGGTTGAGCTGAAGCCTATCTTTCTATTTTCCATAGTGAAAGTTTATTAAACAAATCAGTTGTGTAGACAAGACTACTGAGTGGAAAGGCTATATTCAATCCCTTTAGAGGCAACCATTTACACACGACATGTAAACACTTGATATGCCAAATCAGCGTGCTGACGGCATACACTTTTATCTGTTTGCTAAAATTGGTTTCCCGGATAATACATTATTAGTCCAATTACAGAGGCTATATATTTTTGAAAGCGTGAAAACTTGATTTAGATCATAACATTCCTACTGTTCTCAAACGAATATGCTGTTCTTACTTCACTGTAATTATTAAACTTGACTCCTTATAAAAGAATTAAAGTCTAGTCTAACCACATCGTTTTACGCGTTAGTAAACAGAGGCTCAAAAGTCTCAGTATGGAAATAGACATCATCTGGTGATGATCAGTTTAGTGTAATAGACTTGAGCAGTTTCTTTCATGAGTACAAGGAAGCTTCAAAGTCATTGGCACCTGGCTGCTGCTGCTGCCACTGTGAGCTTCTACTTCTGCCATCTATTTGTCCCACCCCAGTTTGCCTGGTACCATGAGTTGGCACCTGGCATCACATTTCAACCTCCTTCTTGGGCCTGTCCTGTACCACAGGTGTTAAAAAGCTAAAAACTACCTTACCCCGTTGGAAGTGAGGGGATGGCCACCTTCCTGCTGCTTCAGTGCCACCAAGAGGTAAAGTTTTATGCACCCAAGATCTGGGATCCATTGGGCCTGGTGATGCAAAGAGGCCATTGTTGCCAGGGAAACTAGATTTTTTTAAAAGCAATTTTATTCAGCTAAAAAATTATTATTAAAAATTTCAAACATACATTTGAGATTAATATAATGAATGATTTTATATCCACCATTGTGATTCAATGTAACTATTTCTTTTATTAATATAGAATGTATTTTTTGTCCCAGGGGTATAGGGCTGTGAATCATCAGTCTTACACAATTCACAGCACTTACCATAGCACATACACTCCCCAATGTCCCTAACCCAGCCACCCTATCCCTTCCCATGCCCTACAGCAACCCTCAGTTTGTTTCCTGAGATTAAGAGTCTCTTATGGTTTGTCTCCCTCCCTGGTACCATCTTGTTTCATTTTTTCCTTCCCTTTCCCCTACATCCACTCACCCTGCCTCTCAAATTCCTCATATCAGAGACATCATTTGACAATTGTCTTTGTCTGATTGGCTTTTTTCACTTAGCATAATACCCTCCAATTCTATCCATGTTGTTGCAAATGGCAAGATTTCAGTTTTTGGATGACTGCATAATATACCATTGTGTATATATACCACATCTTCTTTATCCATTCATTTGTTGATGGACATCTAGGCTCTTTCCATAGTTTGGCTATTGTGGACATTGCTGCTATAAACATTGGGGTGCATTTGGCCCTTCGGATCACTACATTTGTATCTTTAGGGTAAATACCCAGTAGTGCCATTGCTGGGTCATAGGGTAGCTCTATTTTCTACTTTTTGAGGAACCTCCATCCTGTTTTCCACAGGGGCGGCACCAGCTTGGATTCCCACCAACAGTGTAAGAGGGGTCCCCTTTCTCCGCATCCTCGCCAGCACCTGTCATGGAAACTAGATTTTAGCTGCACGTCCAACCATTATGGTAGCAGCTCCAGCTCTTCCCTTTCTCTTCCACTGCACTCCATTGTCTAGTCTCCCAGACAAAAGTGGCCACTAGGACTTCTGTTCTCCCCACGTCAGTTATTCTGGGCTACTCTAGGACAGTTGGAGAACCCCGGGCTCTATGCCCACCTTGCCCGCAACACTCCCTGCAAATGAAAACTGGTAGGGACCCCTGGGAGATCTAAATCTTTTCTTGCAAACCGCCCCCCCAAAACAAAACAAAACAAAAAAACTATCTTCCTCATAATACAAAGTTAGATAGCAGAGGAAAAAATACTCCTTGAGAACTTCTATCTTGATCTACAACAAACAGAGACAAATGAAGTGTTTCTAGCACCACCACAGTGGTGTTTCAGAAAGAGGAGTCTAGCAAGAATTAGAGGAGAAGAAGGAGGAATCAGGTAAGCTATGTGGGGGGCTGTTTTCATAACACGTTGGTTCCTTCCTTCATATGGACATATGCTTCCTAAGTTGTTACTACTCCCTGGTCATTGTACCAGATGCTGAGGGTACAACCTTTGAGAAGCTTATGGCAACTTAGCAGGAAATGGCAATCGGGCAGCATAAATGCTAAACAGAGGATACTCCGAAAGCACAACCCGGACAACCAGAGAAAACATTTAAGTTGACAACTGAAGGATGAGCCAGGAGAGAGCCTGGGAAAGGGGTGGGAAGAGCCATCCAGGCAGTGGGAAGGGCAGTTCAAAGGCTCAGAGGTGAGGGAAAGAGAACTTCTTTGAGGACCTGAAAGTTCAGGATGTCTAGAGCGTCTGAGTTGAAGTTGGGGGAGAGAAGGATGAAATGGGGAGAGAGGAGGTCGGAGACAGAGAACAAAGCCTTGAAGAGCTTTCCAAGCTTATTAAGCGTTGAGGATTTCTCTGAAGAGCAGCAGAGAGCCCCTTAAGCCGAGCAGTGACATAATTACATTTGCATTCTAAAAGTGTATTCTGGCTGCCATATGGAAAATGGATCACCAGGGAGGAAACTGGAGGTTGAGAGACCAGCTGGGAGGCTGCTGCCATAGGCTAGGGGCAAGAAAATGATGGACTAGATTCGGGCAGTGGCAGATGGCCATGAAGGGACCCGAAACACCTTTCAAAGAGGAATCGTCAAGACATTTCTTTGTACCATTCTTTTAAAAAATTATTTTGGGGCGCCTGGGTGGCTCAGTGGGTTAAAGCCTCTGCCTTCAGCTCAGGTCATGATCCCAGGGTCCTGGGATCGAGACCCACATCGGGCTCTCTGCTTGGCGGGGAGCCTGCTTCCTCCTCTCTCTCTCTGCCTGCCTCTCTGCCTACTTGTGATCTCTGTCTGTCAAATAAATAAATAAAATCTTTAAAAAAAATAAAAAATTATTTTGCTCTTTCAGATCAGGCAAGTGGAAATGTGGGCTTTGTGTGCCCCTCTCACTTGTGTACATCGGAGTGGCCTAACCACTAGACATCTGTTAACAGACACCGAAATGAATGACTTATGGCCACAGAGAATGTAACCAATCTTCATGGGGTAGACTTGCAAAATTAAATCAGTTCTGTGATGCGAAATGTCTACCTCATTCACCAACTGAATTCTTTTTTTTTTTAAGATTTTATTTATTTTATGGGCGCCTGGGTGGCTCAGTGGGTTAAGCTGCTGCCTTCAGCTCAGGTCATGATCTCAGGGTCCTGGGATCAGGTCCCGCATCGGGCTCTCTGCTCGGCAGGGAGCTTGCTTCCCTCTCTCTCTCTGCCTGCCTCTCTGTCTACTGTGATCTCTCTCTGTCAAATAAATAAATAAAATCTTAAAAAAAAAGATTTTATTTATTTTATTTGAGAGAGAGTGAGAGCACACAAACGGTGGGAACGGCAGACAGAAGGAGAAACAAATCCCTTGTTGGACATGGAACCTGATGTGGGGCTTGATCCCAGGACCCCAGGATCAGACCTGAGCTGAAGGCAGAGGCTTAACCAATTGAGCCACCCAGGTGCTTCTCTCTTTGTTCTTACAGTCTGGTTCTTTATAAATTATGGATATTAATTCCTTGACTGGAATATACGTCACAAGATTTTCTACTGCTCTACTGCCTGTCTTTAAACTTGTAGTGCCTTTTAAAATGGGACAGCAGGTGTAAATTTTTACTTAGTTAAAATTATCAATATTTCCCTTGACGGTTTGTGAACTTTTTTCTTGCTCGAGATGATTGACTCTGCAACAGGGTTTTGTTGTTGTTTTTTTTAAAGATTTTATTTATTTATTTGACAGAGAGAGAGAGATCACAAGTAGGCAGAGAGGCCTGCGGAGGGGAAGGGGGGGGGGAGGCAGACCCCCTGCTGAGCGGAGAGCCCGATGCGGGGCTCGGTCCCAGGACCCTGAGATCATGACCTGAGCCGAAGGCAGAGGCCCAACCCACTGAGCTACCCAGGCACCCCTGGTTTTTTGGTGTGGTTTTTTTTTAAAATTTTTATTTTTTAAAGATTTTATTTACTTTTATTAGAGAAAGAAAGAGAATGTGTCTGCAGAGGGGCAGAGGGAGAGGAAAAAGGAGAGAAGCAGACTCCCCGCTGAGCTGGGAGCCCTCTGCAGGGCTCGATCTCATGACCCGGAGATCATGACCTGTGCAGAAATGGAGAGTCAGATGCCTAATTGACTGAGCCATCCAGGCGCCCCCCTTCCCAGCAGGCTTATAAACACAATCCCATATAGGTCTTTGAATATTTTAAGATTTTTTTTTTTTTTTACAGTTACACCCTTAATTCATCCTTGTTGTTTATCATGAAGTATGGGTCTTTCTTCCCTAATGGATAGCCAATTTTTCTAATCCTTCTCACTGACCAAGCTGTTCTTTGTCCACTGATTTGAAATACTAACTTTATCATACATTAACTTCTCACATATATGAGTCTATTTTCAAACTCCCCATTCAGTTTCATCAATTTGGTTTCTTCATCAGTACCATACTATTTTATTTATATTGTTTTTTTATTTTTTATTTTATTTTATTTTATTTTATTTTATTTTATTTTATTTTATTTTAAATATTTTATTCATCTGACAGACAGAGATCACAAGTAGGCAGAGAGGCAGGCAGAGAGAGAGGGGGAAACAGGCTCCTTGGTGAGCAGAGAGCCTGATGCGGGGCTCGATCCCAGGACCCTGAGATCATGACCTGAGCCGAAGGCAGAGGCTTAACCCACTGAGCCACCCAGGCACCCCTATATTGTTTTTTTAAAAAGAGATTTCATTTGGGGCGCCTGGGTGGCTCAGTGGGTTAAGCATCTGCCTTCGGCTCAGGTCATGATCCCAGGGTCTTGGGATCGAGTCCCGTATCGGGCTCTCTGCTCAGCAGGGAGCCTGCTTCCTCCTCTCTCTCTGCCTGCCTCTTTGCCTACTTGTGATCTCTCCCTGTCAAATAAATAAATAAAATCTTAAAAAAAAAGAGAGATTTCATTTATTGATTTATTTATTTGAGAGAGAGAGCACAAACAAGGGGGAGGCAGAGGGAGAAGCAGGTTTTCTCCTGAGCAGGGAGCCCTACACGGGGCTTGATCCCAGGACCCGGGGATCATGACCTGAGCTGAAAGCAGACACGTAACTGACTGAGCCACCCAAGCACCCCTTATTTTTATAGTTTTAAAGAACAATTTGGGCGCCTGTCTGGCTCAGTCAGTTAAGCGTCTGCCTTCTGCTCTGGTTGTGATCCCAGGGTCTTGGGATCCGGTCCCGCATCAGGCTCCCTGCTGGGTGGGGACCCTTCTTCTCCCTCTCCTACTCCTCCTGCTTGTGCTCTCTCTCTCTCTCAATCCATGTGTCAAATAAATAAACAAAGTCTTTAAGATAAAAAAAATAACATTTTGATATCTGGTGAAGTGTTATCTCTAACTGGTATTATTAAGATCTTTTTTTTTTTGGGTATCCCTTAAGTAAGTTTTCAGTAACACCTCTGCGTTACCCTGAAGACCTAATTGGCTTCTTCCTTGAACACCCATTGTTTGGAAAGAGTACCAATGGAGTCCCCTACTGCTGCAGCTTGTGGAGCCAAGTCCCACACATCTGGGGAAATAACAAGGACCCATGGGTCTCGTGTGTAACCGGTAAACCCCAAACTGAAAAATGTGTCCTAGTATAAATCTCTAACTGGTATCACTAAGTTCTAGTTTTGAGACCCAACCCTCCTCTTTTGTTAAAGAGTCACTAAGGTCCACTCTCTGCTTGTGTTTGTCATTTACAGTATCTCAATGTACACCTTATAGTTCCCAGGTTTAGCAGAAATTTTTCTATACAATTTAGGTTGAGAGAAGATTGTAATCATTAAAATAAGTCTGTCTTGGGTGCCTGGTTGGCTCAATCTGTTCAAGGCCCGCATTGGGTATAGAGATTATCTTAAAAAAAAATCAGGGGTGCCTGGGTGGCTCAGTTGTTAAGTGTCTGCCTTCAGCTCAGGTCATGATCTCAGCGTCCTGGGTTCGAGCCCCACATCGGGCTCCCTGCTCAGTGGGAGGCATGCTTCTCCTTCTCCCACTCTCCCTGCTTGTGCTCCCTCTCTCACTGTGTCTCTCTTTGTCAAATAATAAAATCTTAAAAAAAAAATCAGTCTGTGTCAAATCACACCATGCTGCTGGACACCTAGGTGGCTCAGTCGGTTAAGTGACTGCCTTCAGCTCAGGTTATGATCCCAGGGTCCTAGGATCGAGTCCCTATCAGGCTTCCTGCTCAGTGATGAGTCTGCTTCTCGCTCTGCCCCTCCCCTCTACTCATGTGCACTTTTGTCTCTCTGTCTTCAAAAATAAATAAAATCTTTTAAAAAAAACATCGCACCATGCTGGTGGACCCTGGGACAGATTCTGTCAGCCAACACTTTCTTTTTTTTTTCTTTTTTTTTTTTTTTTAAAGATTTTATTTACCCATTTGACAGACAGAGATCACAAGCAGGCAGAGAGGCAGGCAGAGAGAGAGAGAGGAGGAAGCAGGCTCCCTTCCCTGGTGAGCAGAGAGCCCGATGCGGAACTCGATCCCAGGACCCTGGGAACATGACCTGAGCCAAAGGCAGAGGCTTTAAACCACTGAGCCACCCAGGCGCCCCAGCCAACACTTTCAATGGGGTCTAGATTCTGGTGAATTTCTAATAGTACTTCTTTCTTTTTTCTTGAGTTTGGATTTGGGAGTCTTTCCATGTTCATTTTGTTTTGTTTGTTTTTGTTTTTTAAGATTTTATTTTTAAGTAATTTCTATACCCAATGTGGGGGCTCCAACCTACAGCCACAAGATCAAGAGCCGTGTGCTCCACTAACTGAACCAGCCAGGTGCCCCTCTTTTTACTTTTTTTAAGTTTATTTATTTGTTTATTTTATTAATCTCTACCCCCAGGATGGGGTTCGAACTCACAACCCTGAGATCGAGAATCATATGCTGTTCCAAGTGAGCCAGCCAGGTGCCCCTTTCCATGCTAATTTTGACTAATCTCTAGCCACCCAGTAAATATCTTCTTTAGACTGGGGAACTGAGCTATCTCAGACTTTTTGTATTTAATTGAATGTAATCATATGTTAGCTTTGTTTTTATTCTGACAGGTAGGCAAACTCTTCCTCACTGTTAGAATTTAAGGAACAAAAGAGCACAGAGGACAATGTCTGACTCTTAAGCAACTTTTGGGATGCTTTTAGACAAATGTTTTTCAGTGCCTTCAGACCATTAGGAAGGCTGTCTGTATGAGTGAAAGCTTTATGTGAAGCTAACTTTGTAGCTGGAAAAGGAGGGGTGGCTTACTTGCTATGACTTGCCTAATGCATTTTTTTAAAACTGGGAAAATGAAATGTAGTGTCTTTTAACTTGAAAAAAACAATAGCACAGTATTAATCTAATCAAGCTGTGACTTTTAAAAGTTTTCACCATTCATCAAAAATCCTTATCATTGTAACCAGTGTAAGGATTTTTTAAAATGAGAAAAATTACAACAGAAAATTACTTGTACAAATAGTCTTTGTCAGTAATCCTTCAGGCCTGGAGTCTGCCACATGTACAGAATTTTGAAACTAATGAGACTTCATTTTACAAAAGGATCGTTTTTAAAGAAAGCACTCATTTACATACTAATGAGACAAGTCGTTTGCATGTTCATTGAATGCCTCACAAGTTCCCAAACTCATCTTGCCCTTCCTGTGATGTGTTTGTACATTTCCCGCCCTCACAGTACTTTCTTGGGGCTCTAGCGACTTCTTTGTCTCTTGCCTGAAATTTTCTCGCCTGCAAACTCCAATTCATCTACGAAGATCCAGTTCAAATGTCACCTCCTCTGAGAAGCCAACTTCTCCTTTCCCAGGCAGAATTACTCACTTTTCTCATAGTATACTTCCCTCTCTATGTATCCATTTACTCACTTACCTTCATTTCAAAACTCTGAGTTCCTGGGTGGCTCAGTGGGTTAAGCCTCTGCCTTCAGCTCAGGTCATGATCTCAGGGTCCTAGGATCAAGCCCCACATCGGGCTCTCTGCTCAGCAGGGAGCCTGCTTCCCCCTCTCTCTCTCTCTGCCTGCCTCTCTGCCTACTTATGATCTCTCTCTCTGTCAAATAAATAAATAAAACCTTAAATTTAAAAAAAAAAACCAACTCTGAGTTCCTTAGCACCAAACAATATTCCACCATAATTATAGTTATGCTCAATTAATTGAATGAATGAAGAAATCTTAAAAGCTGAGATTTCCTTATCTTTCTCTTCTTGATATTCCAGTTCTTATTCTTTTTCTTAATATACTCAGAATTTTTTTCAATAATAACAATGTCTTGTTTTTCCCCAGTGTTTCTCATGTTTCATTCATCTATTTCTTTTCAGCCCTTCACCTATATTTTGGGGGTGAGTCTTCCATCACTCCTATTTTGACCAATGAGGAAAGAGAGACCCAGAAATGTCAAGTGCCAAAAGATTGCCCAGTGAGTAAGAGAATCAGAAATGGATCCTGGGTTTTCTGATGACTAATGTTTTTTTCCCATGATTTGACACTTTTTCTCTAATATCTTCTATTCTCTAGAGATTTAGTTTAGTTTTACTACAAAAACAAATTGAAAGCAAACAGCATCTTTTAAAAAAAAATTATTTATTGGGGCACCTGGGTGGCTCAGTTATTAAGCATCTGCCTTTGGCTCAGGTCATGATCCCAGGGTCCTGGGATCAAGCCCCAAGTTGGGTTCTCTGCTCGGCAGGAAGCCTGCTTCTCCCTCTCCCTCTGCTGCTCCCCTGCTTGTGTTCCCTCTCTTGCTGTGTCTCTCTCTGTCAAATAAACAAATAAAATCTTTAAAAAAAATTTTATTTATTAATTTGAGAGAGACCAAGAGCAAGGAGGAGAGGCAGAGGGAGAGGGAGAAGCAGACTCCCCATTGAGCAGGGAACCTGATTTGGGGCTCCATTCCAGGACCCTGGGATCATGATCTGAGCCAAAGGCAGATGCTTAATGACTGAGCCACCCCGGCGCCCCCTTATCAATTCTAAGTCATCATTCTTTTTTTTTTTTTAAAGATTTTATTTGTTTATTTGACAGAGAGAGAGAGATCACAAGTAGGCAGAGAGGCAGGCAGAAGAGAGGCGGAAGCAGGCTCCCCGCTGAGAGCCTGATGTGGGGCTCGATCCCAGGACCCCGAGATCACGACCTGAGCTGAAGGCAGAGGCTTAACCCACTGAGCCACACAGGTGCCCCTAAGTCATCATTCTTGAATGTCTTAAATATCACACAATTTAAAATTTATTAAAAGAATAGTTTAAAAAACAAAGTCTACTCTTAAATCTCTAATTTTGAATTTTTAAAAATTCTTGCTCTGAACAATAGTGTTTGTTTTAAATTGAAAAAAGAAAACTTGCTTTTTTTTTTTTTTTACTGGTCCTCTGAAAATACATATAAAAATTACACTGGCATGCTTCATACATTTTTGGATAAATCATGTCCCTTTGTAATATCTATGTGGAAAAGTTTACTAAATTACATGAAGAGAGAAAGCTTTCCTTGATTATTAGGTGGTTCTTGAACTGGTGCAGGCAAACGCAGAACATTCCACAATGATTCATCTATTAATCTGGAACTTGGCATATATTGTTCCACATAATTGGTGTTCCCAGAATTTCTTCACTTATTCCTCCTTTATTCTTCAGCTACGTGTTCTCCTTGGATAATCTCAGCCCCTCCTATGGCTTCACCTTTCAGGTGCCTGTTTAGAACTGTCAACATTTTAATCGCTTCTCGGCCTTTTGGCTAAGATCAAGTGTAGAACTGTCAACATTTTAACTCCAGCTGTGATCAAAGCTCTTCAGGAAAAATTCTCTCAGCATACTTATATCTTTCCCTTGAGGTCTCAATAAAGTGAACATGGATTCATTATTTCCTTCCGCACTGACATTCTATCTTCTCCCTCCCACCCTCCCCACAAATCCTGTAGGACCTTCTTCTCTATTCCCAGGGCTACTAGCTTGTCCAGGTCTTTATCCCTGGCCTAGTTTGTCTCAGAGCATCTTATCTGATCTTTTGGTCGCTTCTGTAGCTCATTCTTCACACTGATGTCAGAGTTTCCCTCCCAAAACCAAATCCAGCAATCTAATTTCCTTGATTACAAACCTTCCTTGGAGAAGAGACAAATCTCCCAGGCAGAATCCCAAATAATTTAGGTAGCTACTCCAGCCTTAAGGAGGTGAAGCTTAGTACACACACACCCCCCACACACACCCCCTTCTTGAGGGTGGGCTGCCCTTACTTCTTTCCAAAGAGAAGAGTATGGAAACTGTGGGCATCAGGGGTGAGGGGAGTAACTTGATAGTGGAGAAACCTGGCAAACACTATCTCGGCCAGGTGATCAAGGTCAACATCACCAGTGATAAGCCATATTGATATCATGTTCCCCTAATATGATGTGACAATAATGGTATTTTAACTTCTTTTTTTTTTTTCCTCAACAGGCTTGCCGCCAGAACACAGGTGTCATGAAAACCACCGCTCAACGTAAACCAAAATGGGAAAGGAAAAGATGCACGTCAACATCGTCATCATTGGTCATTAGGTTCGGGCAAGTCTACCACTACTGGTCATCTGATCTACGAATGCGATGGGATCGACAAAAGAACCATAGAAACATTTGAGGAGGCTGGGGTGGGGGTGGGAAAGGGCTCCAAATGTGCCTGGGTCTTGGATAAAGTAAAAGCTGACCGTGAACGTGGTATCACCATTGATCTCTCCCTGTGGAAACTCGAGACCAGCAAGTATTATGTGACCATCATTGATGCCCCAGGACACAGAGACTTTATCAAAAACGTGATTACAGGCACGTCTCAGGCTGACTGTGCTGTCCTGATTGTTGCTGCTGGTGTTGGCGAATCTGAAGCAGGCGTCTCCAAGAATGGACAGGCGCATAAGCATGCCATTCTGGCCTACACAGTGGGTGTGAAACAACCAACTGTTGGTGTTAACAAAATGGATTCCCCTGAGCCACCCTACAGTCAGAAGATACACGAGGAAATCATTAAGGAAATCAGCACCTACATTAAGAAAATGGGCTACAACCCCGACATAGAAGCATGTGTGCCAATTTCTGGATGGAATGGTGACAACATGCTGGAGCCAAGTGCTAACGTGCCTTGGTTCGAGGGATGGACAGTCACCCGTAAAGATGGGAACACCAGTGGAACCACACTGCTTGAAGCTCTGGATTGCATTCTGCAGCCATCTCGTCCAACTGACAAGCCCTTGTGTCTGCCTCTCCAGGACATCTACGCAATTGGTGGTATTGGTACTGTCTGCGTGGGCCCAGAGGAGATGCGTTCTTAAACCTGGCATGGTCGTCACCTTTGCTCCGGTCAATGTTATGACTGAAGTCAAGTCTGTTGAGATGCACCATGAAGCTTTGAGTGAGGCTCTTCCTGGGGACAGTGTGGCTTCAATGTCAAGAACATATCCGTCAAAGTTGTTCATCGCGGCAGTGTGGCTGGTGACAGCAAAAATGACCCACCCATGGAAGCAGCTGGCTTCACAGCTCAGGTGATTATCCTGAACCATCCAGGCCCATCAGTGTTGGATATGCGTCTGCGCTGGACTGTCACACAGCTCACACCGCTTGCAAGTTCGCTGAGCTGAAGGAGAAGATAGATCATCGTTCTGGAAAAAAACTGGAGGATGGTCTCAAGTTCTTGAAATCTGGTGATCCTGCCATTGTTGATATGGTTCCTGGCAAGCCTCTGTGTGGTGAGAGCTTCTCTGATGATCCTCCTCTGGGCCGTTTTGCTGTTTGTGACACGAGACAGTTGCTGTCGGTGTCATCAAAGCAGGGGACAAGGAGGCCGCTGATGCTGGCAAGAACTGTTTGCGTCAATTGGCCGTGTAAGTTGAATAGTAAAAGACTGGCTAATGATAACAATGTATTGTAAAAACCTTCAGAAGGAAAGGAGAATGTTTTGTGGACCATTTGGTGTGTGTGTGTGTGTGTGTGGCAGTTTTAAGTTATTAGTTTTTAAAAATCAGTACTTTTTAGTGGCAACAACTTGACCAAAAATCTGTCACAGAATCTTGAGACCCACTAAAACAAAAGTTTAATGAGAAAAAAAAAAAGGTATTTTACCTCCGTGATCTTCTTCACAGAAATGCATAACATCTGTCTATTTATAAGAAAAACACAAGACAAATTTCAATAGAGAGGCATTCTACAAAATACCTGATCAGTCCTCCTCAAAACTGTTAAAGTTTTCTTTTTTTTTTTTAAAGATTTCATTTATTTATTTGACAGAGAGAGCTCACAAGTAGACAGAGAGGCAGGCAGAGAGAAAGGGGGGGAAGCAGGCTCCCTGCTGAGCAGAGAGCCCGATGTGGGGCTCGATCCCAGGACCCTGGAATCATGACCTGAGCCGAAAGCAGAGGCTTTAACCCACTGAGCCACCCAGGTGCCCCCAAAACTGTTAAAGTTTTCAAAGACACAGAAAGTCTGAGAAACTGTCACAGACAATCACACCCTTAGGAGACATGATGACTAAGTCTAATATGGTATTTTGGGTGGAGCTGTGAAACTGGAAAAAGACATTGGGTAGGAACTGTGGACATCCAAACAAACTAATGTATCAATATTGGTTTCTCAGTTGTGACAAATGTACTAAGCCAATGTAACATGTTAGCAATGGGGAAAACTCTCTACTATCTTCACAACTTTTTAAAATTTTTTATTTTATTTATTTTTTGGGGAAGATTTTATTTATTCATTTGACAGAAAGACACACAGTGAGAGAGGGAACACAAGCAGGAGGCGTGGAAAGAGAGAAACAGGCTCCCCACCAAGCAGGGAGCCCGATGTGGGGCTCGATCCCAGGACCCCGGGATCATGACCTGAGCCGAAGGCAGAGGCTTTAACGACTGAGCCACCCAGGCGCCCCTTCACAACTTTTTTTAAAGTAGGCTCCATGCCCACAACCCTGAGATCAAGAGTCACATGCTCTAGTGACTGAGTCAGCCAGGAGCCCCTATCTTCACAACTTTTATATAGATCTGAAACTATTCTAAAATGAAAGTTTTAATTTTTTTAACATCTATTTTTTTGAGATTTTATTTTTTTAAAGATTTTTCTTTAAATTTATTTACTTGACAGAGAGATAGAGCACAAGTAGGCAGAGAGGCAGGCAGAGGGAGAGGGAGAAGCTGACTCCCCACTGAGCAGGGAACCTGACGTGGGTCTCCAACCCAGGACCCTGGGATCATGACTTGAGCTGAAGACAGAGGCTTAACCGACTGAGCCACCCAGGTGCCCCAAGATTTTATTTTTAAGTAATCTCTACACTCAACGTGGGGCTTGAACTTACAACCCTGAGATCAAGAGTCACACGGTCCACTGATAGAGCCAGACAGGTATCCCTTAAATTTTTTTAAAAAGAAAAAAAAAAACAAAACCCAAACCTCTTCTGGCCACCTCTTACCTTTAGGAGAAATTCAAATCCAGTATTACTGGCATTGGAAGACCCTTCACAATCTGGCCCCATCTACTACTTCATACTAATTTTCTGCCACTTCCTACATGTCCAGTGCTCCACTCTCAATTTTTCAGTGTTCTACAAAGGTACCAGGTTTCAGCATATTTATTTGGGTCAATGATTAGATCTGCCCACAAAGTCCTACCTAAATACACATTATGTCTTAGTCCTACTCATTCCAAAAGATATTTGGCTTCTTTTTTTTTAAAAGATTATTTATTTATTTATTTGACAGAGAGAGAGAGAGAGAGAGAAATCACAAGTAGGCAGAGAGGCAGGCAGAGGGTGAGGGGAAAGTAGGCTCCCTGCTGAGTAGAGAGCCCGATTCGATGCGGGGCTCAATCCCAGGACCCTGAGATCATGACCTGAGCCAAAGGCAGAGGCTTAAGTGACTGAGCCTCCCAGGGGCCCCTGGTATTCTAAGCTTCTTGAAAAAACAAAGTAAATTGATTTCTCCAGTACCTTGCTAATTGCCCAAACGACCTCCCATACAATGTCTTCCAGCTTTACCACTACGGGACATTGGCTTTGGAAAGAACTGCAATCAGATCAGGATAAAATATTAAAGAGAGGGGTGCCTAGGTGGCTCAGTAGAAGAGTATATTAACTCTTGATCTTGGGGTTGTGTGTTCGAGCCCCATGTTGGGTGTAGAGTTTACTTAAATAAACAAGATTTTAAAATAAATTGATTTGGTTTAAAAACTTAATAAAGAGAAAAAAAAACAACTTTGATCTTGATTTTATAAATTTTATAGTAGAATCTCAATTTTGTAAGAACACACAAAACAGAAAGGGTATTTATGTCCGGGAAAAGAGAAAAAGAACAGGAAAGAAATCTATTAAAATGCCAACTATGTGTATTCCCAAGAGGTGGATTATACATAATATTTCCCTCTTTTCTGTACTTTCTCATATTTACTTTATCAAAATAATGAAATATAACCCATATATAAAAATGTATCTCATACCTATGTACTTTCTATTTTATTTATTTATATTAGTAATTTATATTATTCATTTTTTAAAAGATTTACTAATTTATTTATTTGACAGAGAGATACAGGGAGAGCACAAGTAGACAGAGCAGCAAGTAGAGGGAGTGGGAGAAGAAGGCTCTCCACTGAGCAGGGAACCAGATGCAGGGCTTGATCCCAGGACCCTGGGATCATGAGCTGAGCCGAAGGCATCTGCTTAACCAACTGAGCCACCCAGGTGCCCCTATTCATTTATTTTTAAAATTATTTTTAAGTAGGTTCCATGCCTAGTGTGGAGCCCAGCATGGGGCTCGAACCTATGACCCTGTGATCAAGACCTGAGATGAGATCAAGAGTTGGACGCCTAGGGGCACCTGGGTGGCTCCGTGGATTAAGCCTTTGCCTTCAGCTCAGGTCATGATCTCCGGGTCCTGGTGATGGAGCCCCGCATCAGGCTCCCTGCTCAGCAGGGGGCCTGCTTCTCCCCTCTCTCTCTCTGCCTGCCTCTCTGCCTACTTGTGATCTTTGTCAGGTAAATAAATAAAATCTTAAAAAAAAAAAAAAGAGTCGGACACCTAACTGCCTGAGCCACCCAGGTGCCCTGTACTTTCTATTTTAAAGTTAAAAACAAACAAACAAACAAATATAGTGTGACTGATCCAGGTCAATAAAACAGAACCTTATGGACGTTTTCCGCATGCAACTTCCATGACCATGACCCTCAATCTTCTCCCCAGAAGTACCTCCTAACTCCTGATAATCAAGTCCTTGTTTTTCCACATTCCTTTGTTTGTTTGTTTGTTTGTTTTACCTGTTGGTATGCATCCTGGATCTGTGTATTGGCTGAATGGAATCATGCTGTGTGGGTTCTCTTGCTCTCACACACCTTGCTCTTTCTCTTCTATTGCTTAATGTTTTATTTTTGAAATTTCATCTATATCACAGCGTGTAGCTGTGTATTTTCATGGCTCAAGCGTATCCATTCTATTGAATAAATATGCCACAATATATATTTCCATTTTACTATAGATGCACTTGGGGTTTTCATCTGGGGGCTGTTACAAAGCATGTCGCCATGAACATTCTTTTTATTTTTAAAGACTTTATTTATTTATTTGACAGAGAGAGACACAGAGAGGGAACACAAGCAGGGGGAGCGGGAGAGGGAGAAGCAGGCTTCCTGCCGAGCGCGGAGCCCGATGCAGGGCTTGATCCCAGGACCCGGGGATCATGACCTCAGCTGAAGGCAGACACTTAACTGACTGAGCCACCCAGCGCCCCGCCATGTACATTCATAAACATTTATCTTGTTTACAACGTGCATGTACGTTTTTCCCGTGTATACGTGAGAGAACTACTGGCCTCAGGCTCTATTTGTCTTCAAGTTTATTAGGTAATGCCAAGCTCTTTTCTAAAGCACTTATAGCAATTTATAATCCCACCAGCAGTGTATGAGACTTCCTATGGTCCACAGTATTATCACAATCTCATCTTGTCATATTTTGTTTGTCTAATTGACATTCTTTTGAAAAGACTGCAAATTAATTTTTTTGCCAATTTGGAGGGTTTGCAGAGGTATCCCACTGTGATCTTTTAATTTGTATTTCCCTGATGGCTAATGAAGTTAATGACTGTTTAGTATATTTAAAAACAAAAACAGAAAGTGAAATTTAAGTAAATATACCATTCACACGCCAACAAAAATTGATCATATTTTTTTCCTTTTTCATGGAAGTTCAAAGACCTTAGGACACTTTAATCCTACTTACCTACCTACTTCTTCATTTCTATTCGGGATGACTATATCCTCTAGTCTTCCCAGCCAAGCCCTGGCTTACATCTGCTGTCCCCGTGTCATAATTAGTATCTCCCCTCCTTTCACTCTCAAACTGTCCTGGGCTGTATATAAAATAATCTGGTCATTCCACTTATATGTCTTTGTTTTGTATATTTTTATCCTCTTTATTTCTGTGTCTCTGTCCCTCTCTTCACGGGCGTGTGTACATATATACATATACTGAATGTTTTGTGCTTTCCGCAAATTCACAAGTTGAGCCTGAATGCTGCAGGATGATGGCATCAGGAGATGGTATCTTTGGGAAGTAATTATGTTTAAATGAGGTCATAAGGGTGGACCCCCCCCCCATGATGTGATTATTACCGTTTTAAGAAGAGGAAGAGACACTAGAGCTGCTTCTCTGCCATGTGAGCACATAGCAAGAGGGAGGCTATCTGCAAACCAGGAAGAGGGCCCTCACCAGAACCCAGCTATGCCAGCATCCGGATCTCAGGCTTCCAGCCTCCAGAACTGTGAGAAAGAAATTTCTGTAGTTTAAGCCACCGATTCTGTGGTATTTTATTACGACAGCCCAAGCTAAGTAGTGCAGATATATATGTCCCATAGGACATTATTATATTGTTTCATGCAGTCAATATTCATTTAGATTTCCCCATCTGTTTACCATTTCATCAGCCTTCAGTCCTTTTTGTATCTCTGCTTTTCCATCTGGGGTCACTGGGAAGGCCACTGCAGGGCTCAAACTCACAACCCCGAGATTAAGAGTGACATGCTCTACCCACTGAGCCAGCCAGCTGCCCCAGGGGATCATTTTCCCTCTGTCCAGAGAATTCACTTTATTTATTTATTTATTTATTTATTTTTAAGATTTTATTTATTTGGCGAAGAGAGAGAGAGCACAAGCAAGCACAAGCAGCAGAGGGAGACATGGAAGCAGACTCCCTGCTGAGCAGGGAGCCCGATGTGGGACTCACTCCTGGGTCCTGGGATCATGACCTGAGCCGAGGGCAGACACTTAACCAACTGAGCCACCCAGGTATCCCCAGAGAATTCACTTTAGTATTTACTTTAGTGCAGGTCTTCCAGAAGCTCTTTTTCTCAGTTTCTGTTTGTCTTCAATCTTGAAGAATATTTTCAGTGGGCGTAGAATTTTAGGTTGGCCAATATTTTATTTCAGCACATTGAAAAGGTCTGCCTTCCAGGTTTTTGTTTGTTGAAAATTCACCTGTCAGTCTAGTTACTACTCCATTGAAATGGTCTATATCTCGTTTTCTTTGCTGCTTTTCAGATTTTCTCTGTCTTTTAGGTTTTCTGCAGTTTTGCTATGATGTGACTGCTTTGAATTTCTTTCCATTTATCTTGCTTAGGATTCACCAAGGTTTTAGAATCTATGGGTTGTTATCTTTCAACAGGTCCAAAAGATATTTAGCCAATACCTATTTATTTATTTATTTATTTATTTTTAGAAAAAAAAAAAAAACATATAATGTATTATTTGTTTCAGGGGTACAGGTTTGTGATTCATCAATCTTACACAACACACAGCACTCACCAGAGCACATACCCTCCCTAATGTCCATCACTCAGCCACCGAATCCCTTTACCACCCTCTCCTCCAGCAACCCTCAGCTTGTTTCCTAAGATTAAAACTCTCTTATGGTTTGTCTCCCTCTCTGGTTTCGTCTTGTTCATTTTCCCCTCCCTTCCTCTATGATCCTTTGCCTTTTTCTTAAATTCCACATATCAGTGAGATTATATGCTAATTGTCTTTCTCTGATTGACTTATTTTGCTTAGCATAGTACCTTCTAGTTCCATCCATGTTGTTGCAAATGCCAAGATTTCATTTTTTGATGGCTGTATAATATTCCATTGTATATACCAATATCTCTTTAAATAATACCTTTACCCCATTCTTTCTTCTTTCTGTGAAGAGCTATAATTAAATGTATGGAATCTTCTTACTCTATCCTCTACCTCTCTTAATTTTTCTTCTATATTTTCCATCTTTTTGTCTCTCTGTGCTAAATTCTGGTTAAATTCTTCTGATCTTTCTTCTAGCCCAGGAGTTGGCCAGCTTTTTCTATAAAGGGTCAAAGAGTAAATATTTTAGACTTAATAGGCCATGCAGGGTCTGTCACAACTTCTCCACTCTGTCCAGCCATAGACTATAGGTAAAGATATAGATATGGCTCTGTTACAATAAAAATTTGTTTATAAAAACAGGCAGGCCAGATTTTATCCACAGACCATTGCTTGCCAACCCCTGTTCTATCCAAGAAGTCTTTTTTTTTTTTAACTATGTCCAATCACTGTCCAATTTAAGCTTTTAACTTCAGTTACTATATTTTCATTTCTAGAGGCTTTTTTATTATCTGCTATTCATTTTTTAATCTCTTTTTTTCTGGAGATAATTTAAAATTTATCTGTTATTTTTTAAAGAAAGTAAACACAGGTTTGTTTGTTTGTTTGTTTGTTTAATATGCATTAGATGACCACAACATCTGTAGTTGGTTCCTGCTGTTTTTTGTTCATGATTCTTATTTTCTTGTGTCCTTGATTATCTTTGACTGGACATTGGTTGGTGCCTCTGAATATTTATATGTCAGGATTCCCTGACAGTCTAAGACGACAGAAACTCCCTCCAGTGAGAATTTGCTTTTCTTTTGTGTGGGGCTTAAGGGCATTCAGAGTCCAGTATCTGATGGCCAAAACCTATATTTGTGACTTGAAGTTTTTGTGGACAGCTAAGCGATGTGAATTTGGGCTGCAATTCCCTGTATGGGTCAACCTGTGGATGAAACTTCCTTATCAAGTTTTCTACTCTTTTTTTCCTCCTGTTCTTTCTTGAGTCAAGGCAAGCATCACTACATGCTCTTGGAGGTAAAAGCGGCAGCAGGTTTACTGCTGGTTCTTTGGTCCCAGTTTAATGTGGCCAGGGTCTCCTACTGGATCCCTCACCCTTGGCTTTCAAAATGAAATTCTGATTCTGCAACTTGATGTTTTGCAGAATGCTTTTTTGCTTAGGGCACAAGCAGCAAAAAGTGCCCTGTTTACCCCCCTTGATTCCTCTTAAATTTTCACCCGATTCTGGGGCACCTGGGTGGCTCAGTCGGTTGGGCAACTGACTCTTGATTTCCGTTCAGGTCATGATCTCAGGGTGGTGAGATGTAGCCCTGCATTGGGCTCTGTGCTCAGCAGGAGTCTGTTAGAGATTCTTTCTCCCTCTCTCTCTGCCTCTTCCCCACCATGCTCTCTGTCTCTCAAATAAATAAATATATTTTAAAAGATTTTATTTATTTATTCGACAGAGAGAAATCACAAGTAGGCAGAGAAGCAGGCAGAGAGAGAGAGAGGAAGAAGCAGGCTCCCCGCCAAGCAGAGAGCCCGATGCGGGACTTGATCGCAGAACCCTGAGATCATGACCTGAGCCGAAGGCAGAGGATTAACCCACCACCCAGGCCACCCAGGCGCCCAGTAAATTATTTTTTTTTTAAAGAATGTATTTACTTATTTGAGAGAGAGAGCAGAGTGAGAGAGGGAGAGAGAGCACGAGTCGGGGGAGGGGGAGGTGGGAGAGGGAAAAGCAGACGCCCCACTGAACAGGGAGCCTGACCTGGCCCCTGATCCTAGGACCCTGAAATCATGACCGGAGCCGAAGGCAGACACCCAACCGACTAAGCCACCCAGGTGTCCCAATAAATAAATCTTTTTTTTTTTTTTTTTTTAAGATTTTGTTTATTGGGGAGCCGTGGTGGCTTAGTCGTTAAGCATCTGCCTTCGGCTCTGGTCATGATCCCAGGGTCCTGTGATCCAGCCCTGCAGCAGGCTCCTTGCTCAGCGGGGAGTCTGCTTCCTCCCCCTCCCACTCCCACTGCTTGTGTTCCCTCTCTTGCTGTCTCTCTTTCTGTCAAATAAATAAATAAATAAATAAATTTTTAAAAAGATTTTATTTATTTATTTGACAGACAGAGATCACAAGTAGGCAGAGAGGCAGGCAGAGAGAGAGGGGGAAGCAGGCTCCCTGCAGAGCAGAAAGCCAGATGCGGGGCTTGATCCTAGGACCCCGGGATCATGACCTGAGCCAAAGGCAGAGGCTCCAACCCACTGAGCCAGCCAGGCGCCACCAAACGTTATTGTTTAAAAATTTTATTTTATTGGGGCGCCTGGGTGGCTCAGTGGGTTAAAGCCTCTGCCTTCCGTTCAGGTCTGTTCAGGTCGTAATCCCAGGATTCTGGAATCGAGCCCCACATCCGGCTCTCTGCTCAGCAGGGAGCCTGCTTCTCCCTCTCTCTGCCTGCCTTTCTGCCTACTTGTGATCTCTCTTTCTGTCAAATAAATAAATAAAATTTTAAAAGAAAAAAGCCAGATATCGCTGATAGTCTCCTCGTTACCTAAATATAGTGGAGTTTTCTCGGGCTTTGATTGGTGGATAACACCTCCTACTTGCAATTCCAATTTTATTTACTTATTTTTAAAAATTTTATTTATTTATTTGGAAGGGGGACAGAGAGCAGGACCAGAGGGAAGGGCAGAGGGAGAGGCAGACTCCCCACTGAGCAGCGAGCCTGATGTGGGACTCCATCTCCAGACTCTGGGATCATGACCTGAGCTGAAGGCAGAGGCTTAACCAACTGAGCCATCCAGGCACCCCATTTTTTTTTTTTTTAAGACCGAGTTTATATTGTTTCTTGTCTAGCTTCTCTTTCTCCCATCCTCTTAAGTTTAGATGAATACAAATATCCCTGTTATTAATTTATTCACTCAGGGCTTCAAGCCCACCCTTCCCCCCCCCCCCCCCTTGGTAAAACTGGAGGGGGTCCCCGCAAACCACATTTTCTCCTTTGGCAGCGGGCTCTAGGGTCGGCTCTGTCAATAGGGGGCGCCGAAGGACTGTTCTGCTTCCTGTTTGCGTATTTGTTTCTTCCTTCGCAGCGCTGTGATAGGCTTGCCTGGCTCCCAGCGCTACTGGCCCCCGCAGGGTTCTCCGTGTCGTGGGCTGCTCCGATCGGTTCTGCGGAGCTGGTTTCTTCCTCGCTCTTGCGGTGGATGGTGTGTGTTCCTGCAGCAGCGGCACCCACTCTGCAGAGGTCTGAATCTTAGCTCTGCGGGGGTGGGGGGTGGGGGTCTCCTGGAATTTTCTGAGGGACTTCTTTGTTCCCTTTTCCCTCAGCCCTGCTCTTCCCGCAGTGGTTATTTCTGTTACACCTTTGAGGTCTCTGCATTTCAGTAGTTAACCACCCTTTGCTTCGTCAACAATTCTTACATTCCGTTTTCACTGTTGGTATCACTGGTGTGGTTCCTTTTTCCTGCCCAGACCCAGAATCTGCTTTTGATCTAACCTCCTCTTTCTTTATATCTCTCCCTTATAAATCTACCCCAAATCCATGACTTTGAAATTCATGTCTGCATTTGTACCTTTCTGTAAGATCCCAGCTTGGCCTGACCAGTTGTAAGCTGGCTCTGACTTTCCTCCACCACCCTCTCCTGCTATGATACTCTGATTTATAGTAAGAAATATATATTTGGTCTTCACTGGATCCTGGCACAGAGCTCCTCAAGCCCTTGGAATTTCCTGTGATAAGAGCCCTAAAGGTATCTTTAGTTATGTTAATGAGTTGCTTTGGGAAAGCCCTTAGGTAACTGGAATGGGGGCTGGTTGCCAGGGGAACCAACCTGAGGTCAGAGGGTTGGAACTTGTAATACACCGCCCCCCCCCCCCCAAACTTCGGGGAGGGGAGAGGGAGCTGGAGGTTGAATCAGTTGCAATGACCAATCCTAGGTAATGAATCCCCCATAAAAACCAAAGGGTGGGGGCACCTGGGTGGCTTGGTTGGTTAAGCCTCTGCCTTCTGCTCAGGTCATGATTCCGGGGTCCTGGGATCAAGCCCCTGCATGGGGCTCTCTGCTCAGTGGGAGCCTGCTTTCTACCTCTGCCTGCTGCTCCCCCTGCATGTGCACGCTCTCTCTCGCTCTCGCTCTCTCTCTCTCTCTCTAATAAATAAATAAAATCTTAAAAAAAAAATCAGCAACCCTAAAGGATCAGGGTTCTGAGATCTTCCAGTTTTGTGGACATGTGGAGGTACGGAAATAGTGGTGCCCTGCAGAGGGCAGGGGAGCTCCGTGCCCTTTCCCCACGTCTTGCCTCAATTGGGTTGTTCCCAACGTATATCCTTTTATAATACCCCCGCACTCTCGTGCGTAAAATGTTTCCTGAGTTCTATGAGCCTCTGTAGCAAATTAATTGTACCAAGGAGGGGGTCCTGGGAAACTGATTTATAGGCAGTCGGTCAGAAGTACAGGTAACGATCTGAATTTGCAGTTGGCATCCTGAATGGCAGATGGTCGTTGGAACCTCCAGTTTGTGGCTGGTCGGGTCAGAAGCGCAGGTGGTAATCTGGATTTTTTAGTGGCATGGGAAGTGCAGGGAATGGGTATTCCTGTAGGACTGAACCCGTTCACCTGTGGAATCAATGTTACAACCAGGTACTTCGTGTCAGGATGGAGTTAAATTGTAGGATACCCAGCTGGAGTCCACACCATTTGTGGGTGTGTGTGGGGGGGCAGGGAATCTAACCACAAACATTGAAATTGATGACCAGAACCCTAATCATCTGAATTCCTTATTTCTGCCAAATATACAGTACTGGTTTGCAAGTCACAAACCTAAGTCATCTATGAATATTGAAACCAAAGAAGAGGGAAGTGTGAGTTATGGCAACCTACCCTTTAATTCTGTCTCCTCTAGTACTCTTGTAATTGTCCCTCCCTTTCCCTACCCATTGTGACCGATTTAAGTTGGCTGTTCATTACAGGTCTCCAGTATATAAACTCGACACATACTCCAGATACTGGAAAAGAGCAGCTCTAATCATATAATTCTTAAAAGCCTATAGTGGCTCCCCGTTTTCTAGCGAGT
Source organism: Mellivora capensis (assembly GCA_004024625.1). Taxonomy (NCBI): domain Eukaryota; kingdom Metazoa; phylum Chordata; class Mammalia; order Carnivora; family Mustelidae; genus Mellivora; species Mellivora capensis. Next base: position 107,312 of record PISX010004293.1, read on the forward strand.
AACTTCCAAACTCCATTGCCTGTCATTCAAGGTCCCCCACAAAATGGAATCAGCCTGCTTTTACCAGATGGCTCTGCTCTATGCTCTTGGCTGCAGCCAAATGGAATGATTTGCTGTTTCCTAAGCATCTCACCAATTTCTTCACTTTCAAGCTTTTGCCTGGAAAAGCCCTTTGGAGCTTCCCCATGAAATCTTCCCCAGTGCATCCTTTTGTCTAGGAAGATATCCCTCTCTTCCTTTGCTTAACTCTCTGTGAACTCTTGACCAATTCCTGTTTCAGCATTTGGAGTCATAGCACAGTATTCAGTGGGGATAGGGGCAGTTGTACCTGGCTGGCTGGGAGGCGGGGCCTGGAGCTGACCCCTCCCTAGCTGTGGGACCACAGCTGGGGGGAGTTGGAATGACTGGAGGGTGGACATACGCAGGGGCTTGAGGTCTAAGAACAGTTACGGTTGAGTCGGACAGAAACGGGGCACCGGGGACCCAGGATGAATAGGAGGCATCCTCAGTAAGTCACAGTAATCCCAGGAATTGCACGTAGGTAGCATCAGAGAGTGTCATCAGGAAGAACTAACAAGCCTCCGTCTAGTAGCTGCTCTTCTGGGACAGTTCGGGGGCAGGTCTCCCGTTCAAGGAACCCCAGACCAAAGAAAAGACATTATATTGTGAAAGTTACTAGAATCGGAAATGAGGGCAGAGGCCAAGGTAGAGTCCATTCATAAGGCCTGGAGCCTCCAGTAGCAGACTGAGATGTTAAGCAAGCTTCCAGAACAGGAACCTGGGTGTAGTGAAAACGTCAGAATCCTGTACATAAGAATTAAGGCTCCACGGCAGAACCAAATGAAGAGGAAGGTCCCCTGGGTGCTTATGTCCAGCCTTCCTGGGGCCAGAGTCTGTTAATTTCTTCCTGCCTTAAGTCAGATTTTCCTGGGATCTGAATCAATGTTGGTTTTATAAGTGTGGGCAAGACTTGACACATTCTTTTCTCTCTTATAATTACTTCTGCTATATATATTTACTTCCTCCACTGATCTGCATGTTTCTGAGGCCAGGGTTTCCTCTGGTTCTCTGTAGGAGAACCATTGACCTAATTTCTGCATTTACCTAATTCAGCGCATTGCACATAGTGAAAGGGGCTGGCAAATATTTGTTGAGCGAGGAAAGGAATAGACCTGGCTCTCTGGACTGGAGAGATGGGGAATGGGGGTTTGGTTGTTGGGGGATGAAGAAGGAGCTGCAGATTCAAAGAGTATAGTCCTTGGGTGCCTGGCCGGCTCAGTCCGTAGAACATGTGACTGTTGATCCTGGAGTCGTGAGTTCAAGCTCCCCTTTTGAGGGTAGAGTTAAAATGACATGACATGACATGACATGACATGACATAAAAAAAAACAAAGAGCATGGTCCTGTTCCCAAAGACCTGCACAGACATTGAGATGAGATGAGAAACCCGAGCCAGGGAAGTGAGAGAGATGCCAGGCTAGAGGAGGGTAAGCTGTGTTGAGGGGATAGAAACCCTACTCTGGCAAAATGGGGAGAGAAGGGGACTTGTGCGGGGTCGCCCTAGGTAGCTATGTGTGTGATGGAGATTATGTATATATATAGAGGTTTTTATATATGTGTGTGTACACACACACACACACACACACACACGGAGTGAGAGAGATGTGAGAAAGTGGCTACGAGTGAAAACTTACTAAATATGTAAGTTAGAAGATGCACAGCACAGTGATTATTTACCTTAGGAAAAGATCTGTTATAAGGCTGCTATTAAAAACAAAAACAGGGGACGCCTGGGTGGCTCAGTGGGTTAAGCATCTTCCTTCGGCTCAGGTCATGATCCCAAGGTCCGGGGATCAAGTTTCGCATGGCTCCCTGCTCTGTGAGGAGTCTGCTTGGCCCTCTGCCTGCCACTCTCCCTGATTGTGTTCTCTCTCTCTCAAATAAATAAAATGTTTAAGAACAACAACAACATAAGGCAAGGTCTAGTAAGACATTTGACATTTGATTTCAATACCAGTGGCAAAAAAAAAAAAAAATTTGTGTACGGTTTTTCAGAAATACATCCAAAATTTCAGTGTGTTCTTATTTTCCCATTTTCTTTAGTTATAAAATATTTGACATGTAATATGTTCTCAGTGGACTTTTGGCACACAGATTTGGATTAATTACAGTCCTTGGTTGAAGACAACTCTCATCTTTGGTCCATTCATAACCCTTTCCAACTATGTCTTTCTGTCTATCTATGTATTTATCCCTCCACCTATCTAATTAAAATTACAGATAAATAGGGGCACCTCGTTGGCTCGGTCTGTGGAGCACGAAACTCTTGATCTCAGGGTCTTAAATTCAAGCCCTACTTTGGGCATAGAGCTTTATACTGAAGAAAAAATTATAAGCAGATAAGCACCGGTGAACCGACCACGCACTATGAAAGCTACGACTTAGTCAACAATGTTCATCCAACTGCAAGGTCTTCAAGCATTTTATCACTCTGCTCCTGAGCTGAGGCAACCGTCTGAATCCTATGTTAATCATTCTCTTGCTTTCCTTGACCTATCTATATTCAGACCTAAAAGTCCATCTTTTTTTTTTTTTAAGATTTTATTTATTTATTTGTCAGAGAGAGAGAGAGAGAGAGAGCCAGAGAGCGAGCACAGGCAGACAGAGTGGCAGGCAGAGGCAGAGGGAGAAGCAGGCTCCCTGCCGAGCAAGGAGCCGGATGTGGGACTCGATCCCAGGACGCTGGGATCATGACCTGAGCCGAAGGCAGCCGCTTAACCAACTGAGCCACCCAGGCATCCCTGAAAGTCCATCTTTAATTTTAGTTGTTTTTAACTTCTTAGTTAAGTTTGGTTTTTTTTTTTTAAGTAATCTCTATACCCAACATGAGGCTTGAACTCATGACCCTGATATCAAGAGTCACATGCTCTTCTGATTGAGCTAACTGGGAGCCCCAGTTGTTTTTAACTTTTAGGATTTTATTTATTTATTTGTCATAGAGCACAAGCAGGCAGAGTGGCAGGCAGAGGCAGAGAGAGAAGCAGGCTCCCTGCTGGACAAGGAGCCCGAAGCAGGACTCAAACCCAGGACCCTGGGATCATGACCTGATCTGAAGGCAGCGGCTTAACAGACTGAGCCACCCAGGCATCCCAGGGTTGTTTTTAACTTTTAAAAATAATATTGAGTTGTATGGAGTATTTGCGGACTTGATCTCTTAGTATTATGTTGCTAAGACTTGTCCTTGTGAGTATGTGTTGCTGTAGTTTATTTTGACGGGGTATAATAATCCATTGTATGAATGTGCTATGGTTGGTCAGTCCCCTCTTCTGTCAATGAATATTTAGGTTGTTTTTGAATTTTTGCTATTGTGAACAATGCCACTGTGATCATATGTGTACATGTCTCCTAAGATAGAGGAGTTTCTCTCTGATATATTTAGGAGTAGAATTACTGGATCATAGAGAATGTGACTGTTGAATTTCATGATATAAGGTCAAACTATTTCCCAAGATGGTTATATTAATATGCTTCTAATAGTAATATATAAAGGATTCTCTTGATCTATATCCTTTTTGGTAGTTGGTATTGCCACACTTTTAAATTTTTGCCAACTAATGGGTGTAAAGTAGCATCACATTGTGGTTTGATTTGAATTTCCCTGATCATTAATGGTGTTTAGTATCTATTAACATGTCCATTAGGCATATGTGTTTTCTCTTCTGTGAAGTGTCTGTTTATGCCTATCTTAGTCCCTTCTTGCTGCTATAACAGAATACCATAGACTGGGTGGCTTATAAACAACAGAAATGTATTTCTCATGGTTCTGGAGGCTGAGAAGTCCAAGATCAAGGTGCTTGCAGATTTGATGTCTGGTGAGAGTCTACTTCCTGTTTTGTATATGACCATCTTCTCATTGTGGATGGAAAGGGGGTTCTCTGGGATCCTTTTTTATGAAGTCACCAATATCATTCATGAGGGCTGCACCCTCATGACCTAATCACCTCCCAAAGTCTCTATATCCTTATACCATCACATTGAGGGTTACAATTTCAACATTAAAATTTTGGAAGGACACAGACATTTAGTCCGTAACAATGAATGTTGTCCATTTTCTGTTGGGTTGCTTGTGTTGTTCCTATTCACTTGTAGGGGTTCTTTACATATCTTGTTGTCTTAATTGCAAATATTTTCTGCCAGTTTGTAATTCAGGAGGAGGACTATATCTGGGCTTGCTGGTCTATTCTAGTACCATATCATTGTCCTAATTACTATAACTTCATAATTAGTCCTGAGATCTGGGAGACCAATCTGTTCTACTTCAGAAGTATTCTGGCTATTTTTGTTCCTTCCTTTTAAAGCTATAAAGCCGTTGTTCTCATCTGGGAGTGATATTATCACCCCCTCCCCCTGAGATATTGGCAGTGTCTGTAGTCATTTTTGATTGTCCAACCTGGGGTGGGGGACAGATTTGTCTGGGCATAGCTAGGTAGAGGCCAGGGATGCTATAAGATATCCTACAATGCAACAGTACAACTCCCCAGGACAAAGAATTATTTGGCCCCACTGTCAACACTGTCAAGGGTAAGAAACCCTGATACAAAGTTTAGAATGAGCTTATCAGGAAAGGAACCCTCTGGAATTTTTTTTTTTAAAGATTTATTTATTTATTTGAGAGAGTGAGAGAGCAAGCGGGGTGGTGGGGGTGGAAGGCAGAGGGAGAGGGAAAGAGTCTCCAGGAGACTCCCTACTGAGTGCAGTGCCGATGTGGGGCTCAACCTCACCACCGCCCACCCCCCACCAGATCATGACCCGAACAGAAACCAAGAGTCCAGAAACCAAGAGTCGGATGCCCAACCAACTGCACCACCCAGGTGCCCACTGCCCCCACTGGAATTTTGATTGGAATTGCACTGAATCTACAGATACCGAGTATGTGAATCATTTCTAAGTGTGTTTCCTTTTTTCCAAGAACCAACTTTCAGCTTTGTTAGTCTATTCTATCTTTGTTTTTGATTTCATTGATATTCATTCTCACTTGCTTTTATTTTTTCTTCTGCTTTCCTTGGATTTATTCTTTCTGTTTTTAACTTCTTAAGTTGGATAATTAATTTTAAGTCTTTCCTGTTTTCTACCCTAGGCATCTAGGGCTATAAAAGTTGTTATAGAGCATAACAATACAATTAATATCTGGGAACCAACTACCAACTATCTTTTGTTTTCTGATTCTGAACACTTCCTTTTCATCTTTTCCTTATTAATAGCATATATTGCCACTTCTCTTTTTGTTAGCCATTCCTTATCTTTATAGGACTGTTATTTCTTTGTAGGTGGTCTTTTGTCTGGGGGTTTCTTTTTTTTTTTTCTCCCCAAGGATCTTAGAGAGAGAGAACACATGCATGTATGAGGGGAGGAGCAGAGGGAGAGGGAGAGAGAGAAAAATCTCAAGCAGACCCCACACTGAGAGTGGAGCCCAATTCAGGGCTCAACCCCATGACCCCAAGACCATGATCTGAGGTGAAATCAAAAATCGGATGCCCAACCGACTGAGCCACCCAGGCACCCCTTGTCTGAGCGTTTCTTTCTTTCTTTCTTTTTTTTTTTAAGGATTTTATTTATTTATTTGACAGAGATCACAAGTAGGTAGAATGGCAGGCAGGGGCGGGGGGCGGGAAGCAAGCTCCCCGCTGAGCAGAGAGCCCGATGCAGAACTCAATCCCAGGACCCTGGGATCATGACCTGAGCCGAAGGCAGAGGCTTTAACCCACTGAGCCACCCAGGTGCCCCTGTCTGAGGGTTTCTTTTTTTTTTTTTTTTATTTAAAGATTTTATTTATTTATTTGTCAGAGAGAGTGAGCACAGGCAGACAGAATGGCAGGCAGAGGTAGAGGGAGAAGCAGACTCCCCGCTGAGCAAGGAGCCCGATGTGGGACTCGATCCCAGGATGCTGGGATCATGACCTGAGCCGAAGGCAGCTGCTTAACCAACTGAGCCACCCAGGCGTCCCTGTCTGAGGGTTTCTTATCTGTTTGCTGTTGCCGTTAAAATACTGTGACTTTGTCATATCTGGGTCTCATTATTGGTTAGAGTCAACAAGTATGTATTTTATGGTAGGAGTTATAGGGCTCAAAAAAATTAGAAAACCTCCTTTTTATCCTCAAGGAGGTAATAATTTTATTCAGAAAGCTGAGACTTAAAAAAATAGAAACAAAACCAGAAAAATGCCATCTAGAATTCTGTCTAATTATGTAAGCTAGAAATTGGCAAAATTCTTAGCCAAAACCTCACATCAGTATTTCTTGTTTTGGTTCATGAAATGTAGAATAAGGAGATCTTTAGCTGAGTTTCTAAGATGCACAGACTGTTAGATTTACTTATAATGTCATTTCATTTTTCCTCTGTTTAAAAATCTAATATTCAATTTTAAGACCAGAAGCAGTTTTGAGATGAAATCGTTTATAACAGTGGTGCTTAACTTCGGCTGCCCATCAGAATCCTAGGGAGTTTTAAATACATATCAGTGCCCAATTCCAGGGTAATGAGAATCACCTAGAATGCTTGTTTAACATAGAGATTTCCATACACCTGCTCTGAGGGTCAAATTTAGTAGGTTGGAGGCAAGGCCCTAGACTCTGAATGATTAGTGAGTGCTCTAGGTGATTCTTGGGATTAAGCCAGTTTGGAAAACACTGACTTTTTTTTTTTTTTTTTTAGATTTTATTTATTTATTTGAAAGACAGAGATCACAAGTAGGCAGAGAGACAGGCAGAGGGAGAGGAAGGGAAGCAGGCTCCCGGCTGAGCAGAGAGCCCGATGTGGGTCTCAATCCTAGGACCCTGGGCTCATGACCTGAACCGAAGGCAGAGGCTTTAACCCACTTGAGCCACCCAGGCGCCCCATGGAAAACACTGATTTAGACCAGTGCTTCTCAAACTTTCATATGCACATGAATTATCTGGGCCTCTTGTTAAAATGAAGACTCTGATCAAGTGGGTTTGTGGGGGGCATGAGAGTCTATGTTTTGAACAAACACTTGGATGTTGCTGAAGCTGCTAGCCCACCCTTTGAGTAGTGAGGATTTTGAACAATTTTGTTCAGTATGACTTTCTTTGAGATAGAAATGTTCTACACTGTCCCATACCACAGCCACTAGGCACATAGAATTGTACATTACTGAAATGAGGCTAATAGGACTAAGGGACTGAGTTTTAAATTATTTTATTTCATTTTAGTTCATTGAAATTGAAATTGAAATAGCTACGTGTGGCTAGTGGCTACCATTCTGGCCAGATTTAGAACAAACAGTCTTCAGGGGAAGCTTGGTGAAAGAAGTCTAGAATCATTTCAGGTTAGTAAAGTTAGGCTTGTTAGTCAAAACTTTGATTTAGAAATCAGTATTCTCATATAGTAAGAACTGTGGGTGTATATTATTCCTGAAAGCCTCAATAGGCATGCTGTCTTTATAGTGCACTTTCTAGGAAATTTCTATTTATCTCAGCCTTTGCAATTTGGCTAGTAAAATTTGTTTCTAAAATTTGTTTCTCATTTATAAAGTCTTCCAGAGTCATCAACATTTAAGAAAGGGCATCAGGATAACTCATTTATTGAAATAGTTGTTGTTGAGAAAAGTCCCCCTAAAATCATCTTGAATGTCCGATTCAGAACTAGTAAAACATATTTGGGACTGTTGGCAACTCTGTTTACCAAGGATTTAAAATACTTAAGGCTGTTCACACCAAAAAACATTTGCAGTCATTTCCTTAGAGAGACCGCCAGAAAGCTGGCCCATCCTGTGCTGCCAAAATGTTTTATGAAAATTTAGAGCTTGCCTGTTATTTGTGGAAACTGTGCTAGCAAATGGATAGACGACAAGGACCCAATTGTTCCTGACACTAAACCTTTAATGTGTTGTGTCGTGCTTTGGAAGCTTGTGGACTTAGGCTTGGTATATTTTTTCCCCCTTTCCTAGCTGACACTATGTAATAAAAAAGGTTTGGCACACTGGGTTTACACAAAGCATCTGAACAAAACCACAGCTTTCCATCTTCTTTTCTCAGGCACCTGGATTGAGGTCCCTGGCACTAAACGGGAGAAGAGAGGCCATTGAGAGCACCATGCCATTCAAGACCTGCTGGACCCCAGGCTTTAGACCATGTGGTTGACTGACTTCCTCCCCCTAGATGCCTAGAGGCAAGGTTTGGAAAGACGGCTTGCTGAGAATGTGTGAAGAGTTTGGTGGAAATTTCCAGAAGCCAGGAGCTAAAGAACTTCTTTAAGAAAAGGAGGAAAATGGGGGCGCCTGGGTGGTTCAGTGGGTTAAAGCCTCTGCCTTCAGCTCAGGTCATGATCCCAGGGTCCTGGGATCAGCCCCGCATCGGGCTCTCTACTCAGCAGGGAGTCTGCTTCCCTCTCTCTCTGCCTGCCTCTCTGCCTACTTGTGATCTCTGTCTGTCAAATAAATAAATAAAATCTTTTAAAAAAATAATAATTAAAAAAAATAAAAGGAGGAAAATGTTCTCTAAGTGAATTTCACGTTAGCTTATCTAATTTCACTGTGTCCTATATTAAAAGTTCGTAGGATTTTACATGAAGGGTTATTTTTATTCATTTACATACACATGTAAGGGTCCATTTGCTCAACAAATGAATACCCATTGGTGCCTATAATCAATGTGTTAACCTCTCCAGTAGCCCTTAACCTTGAGATCGCTTGTTTGTCTGTGGACTGTATGCTTCTAGCACAGGACCTGGCATGTAGTAGGCTCAGTAAATACTTCTGGCCCGAATGAGAAATGAACGTGCAAGGTGTTGTGTAGCTGCATTACGATGCCAGATACTGACTTTAGGCAGGTTGTCTGGATCAGCCTGAGAGGGGTTATGGCTGGCTGGTGGGGTGGTTTTCCACTCACTGTACGGTCCAGTGCACTTTAAATTAGTCACAGTCCCAGAAAGGGGCAGAGCCAAATGTAATCCAGATCGCCCGACTCCCCATGCTTTCTCTCTTATTCTCTATTCAGAAACTGTGTACGTTGGAAACAGAGGTACTACTATAAAACATGTACGGAATAATTTGAATTGTGGTTGTATCTTTCTGAATTCAAGCCTTTGAATGCCACAGTGCCCAAAGCATTGCCTTTTATTCTTTCCATCTCCATGTTCATGAACTTGACATTACTGTTGCTCTCCATTTAAAAAAATCTTGACCAGAGGCTGTAGATTCTAAAGCGTTCTTAATTTACCCTATTTACCCTATTTCAAATAAGTAATTTAAAATATTTTAAAAGAGTAAGCCTTTCTTTTCGAGTTTCTCTGTTGTGTTTTGTTTTGTTTTTTCATGGGTTTAGACCAGTGTTTCTTGATCTTTTGTTTTCTTTTTCTTTTTATTGAGGTGTAATTGACATGTGATGTTACATTAGTTTCAGGTGTACAACATAATGATTCAGTGTTTGTATATATTGCAAAATGATCACCACAATAAGTCTAGTTAACCTCCATCACCACATACAGCTATAAAATTTTTTTTTCTTGTGATGCAAATTTTAAGATCTGCTCTCTTAGCAACTTTCAAATATGCAATATAGTATTAGTAACCAGAGTCAGTACACTGTACATTATGTCTCCAAGACTTGTTTATCTTATAACTGGAAGTTTGCACCTTTTGACCACCTTGACCCATTTCAGCCTTCCTGGCTCCCTGCTCCACAGCCACCAATGTGTTCTGTTTATGAGTTTGGTTTTCCTAATGTGTGTTTTTCAATGAAGCAGTGTTAATTCCACATTTACGCCTTTTGAATTACTTAAAAAATATGTTTGCTCTTCTGGCTGCCTCTTTTGAGCATGGTCTTTTTTCTGGAGGTTTTTCTTTATTTTGCCTAAACCCTTCCGAGTTAATGTCAGTCTTAAATATCTGCCTTGGGTAACCCTTGATGAACTAACAGCAAGGCTTCGCAAACTTTAACCTTTATCAGAACCCCCTAGAGGACTTGATAAAACTAGGATTGCTAGCCCCCACTTCAGTGGCATTTCTAGTTTAGTGCAACTGGGGTGAGGCCTGAGACTTGGCCGGCCTGCCTTTTTTCCTTTCTTTCTTCCTCTCTTTCTTTCTTTTTTAAGATTTTATTTATTTATTTGGGTGGGGGAGGGAGAGAGAGAGAGCACATGAGCAGAGAGAGGGACAGAGGCAGAGGAAGAAGCAGACTCCCCACTGAGCAGGGAGCCCCACGTGGGATTCAGTCCCAGGACCCTGAGATCATGACCCAAACCAAAAGCAGACGCCCAACTGACTGAGCCACCCAGGTGCCCCAGAGACTTGGCATTTCTGACAAATTTCCAGATGAAGCAGATACTGCTGGTCTGAGGACCACACCTGGACAACTGCTGACCTAGAAGATTGAGGCACTGCACATCAACATTTGCTTATACCATAAAATGAGAGACAACCAGGCATTATGTGCTTTCTGAGGGAAGAACATAGTATGTACCACCCAGGAAGCAATCTTGCAGGGGAAAAAAAAGTAGAACTTGAATCTTACCAAGCTCTAAATTACCAATCTATAGGAAATACAAGGGATAGAGTAACACATTAAACTATGGGGGATGCAATTAGCAAAGTCTAGACCATGGGAAACCAAGATTGTTCAACTAATAAATTGCAAGGAAAAAAGAGAGATGGAGGAAGAGAGACCTCAAAGGTGTATATCATTCAATTGCAGTGTGGGGGCCTTATTTGCATCCTTTATTTTTTAACCTAAGGTGTAAAAAGATACATGATATTTTATGGACAACTGGAAATTTGAATAGTGAATGGATATTTGATGATGTCAAGAAATTCTTTTTTTTAATAGATTTTATTTATTAATTTGACAGACAGAGATCACAAGTAGGCAGACAGGCAGGCAGAGAGAGAGAGAGGGAAGCAGGCTCCCCGCTGAGCAGAGAGCCCGATGCGGGGCTCGATCCCAGGACCCTGGGATCACAACCCGAGCCGAAAGCAGAGGCCTCAACCCACTGAGCCACCCAGGCACCCCAAGAAATTCTTTATAATTATGTGCTGAAATACAATTATTTTTAATTATGATATTGTGGTAGAGAGGATAATGCCTTTCCCCTACATCCTAATCCCCGGAACCTGTGAATATGTGGCAAAGGGGATGTTGCAGATGTGATTATGGATCTTGAATGGGGAAATTATTTGGGTTACCAGCTGTGTCCAGTATAATCACAGGGTCCTTAGGAAGGAAAGAGGGGTTAGGAGAGTCCAAGTCAGAGCAGAAGGGACAACTGAAGCGAAGGCCAGAGTGAGAGAGAGGGAAGTTGGAAGATGCTATACTTCTGGCTTTGAAGATGGAGGAAGCAGCCACAAGCCAAAGAATGCAGGTGGTGTCTAAAGCTAGAAAAGGCAAGGAAACTTACTCTCCTCTAGAGCTTCTGAGAAGAACACAGCCCTTCCTACCCATTTTGGACTTCTGACCTTTGGAATTATAATATCATAAACTTCTGGGGGTTTTCTTTGTTTTGTTTAAAGATTTGATTTTGGGGGTATCGGGGTAGCTCAGTTGGTCGAGCAGCTGACTCTTGATTTTGGCTCCGGTCATGATCTCCATCCTCCTGCACTCAGCGGGGAGTCAGCTTGAGGATTTTTCTTGTTCTCTCTTTCTGCCCCTCCCACTGCTCGCTCAAGCCTTCTCAAATAAACAAATCTTAAAAGGTTTTAGAGGCACTTGGGTGGCTCTGTCAGTTAAGCATCTGGTTAAGCATCTGCCTTCGGCTCAAGTCGTGAACCCAGGGTCCTCTGCTGCCCCTCCCCACTGCTTGCATGATGGCACACACTCTCTCTCTCTCAAATAAATAAAATCTTTTTTTTTTTAAAGATTTTATTTATTTATTTATTTATTTGACACAGAGAGAGATCACAAGGAGGCAGAGAGTCAGGTAGAGAGAGAAGAGGAAGCAGGCTCCCCGCTGAGCAGAGAGCCCGACACGAGGCTCGATCCCAGGACCCTGAGATCACGACCCGAGCCAAAGTCAGAGGCTCAACCCACTGAGCCACCCAGGCACCCCTTCTTTTTTTTTTTAATATTTTATTTATTTATTAGACAGACAGAGATCACAAGTAGGCAGAGAGGCAGGCAGAGAGAGAGGAAGGGAAGCAGGCTCCCTGCAGAGCAGAGAACCCGATGCGGGGCTTGATCCCAGGACCTTGAGTAAAATAAAATCTTTCTTAAAAAATCTGGTTTAAAAAAAGATTTTACTTTTTAAAAAGTTTAGAAAAATGTTATTTATTCATTTGACAGAGAGAAAGAGAGAGAGAGCACAAGTGGGGGAGTGGGAGAGGGAGAAGCAGGTTCTTCAGGAAGCCCGTTGCAGGCCCAATCCCAGGACCTTAAGTGACTGAGCCACCCAGGTGCTCCAAAAAGATTTTAAATAATCTCTACACCTAACGGGGCCTTGAACTCACAACCCCCGGATCAGGAGTCACAGGCTCCACCAACTGAGCCAGCCAGGCGCCTCTAAACTTCTGTTGTTTGAATATGATAAGTCTGTGGTAATTTGTTATAGTAGCAATAGAACAGTAATACAGTTATGTATAGAGAGTCCACTTTTACTACTTAAAATTTGAAAGAGAGTGTGTGTGCAATGCATGACCGGGGGAGGGGGAAGAGAGGGAGAGAGAATCCTAAGCAGACTCCACACTCAGCTCGGAGCACCGTGTGGGGTCCAATCTCATGACCTGAGCTGAAACCCAGAGTCAGATGCTTAACTGATCGAGCCATCCAGCTGCCCCTAAGGAGTCATCTTTTAGTGATATACAACTAAATGTTTACAGAATCAATGATACAATGTCTAGAATTTGTTTCAAAATAGTAGGGGTCAGGGTAGATTACAGAGAGGTTTGGATGAGGCAGGATTGACCATAATTGTGGGCTCTGAGTGATGGGTGCATAGGGTCTATTATACTATCCTACTTTTGTGCATTTAATGTATTTATTTTTAAAAGATTTTATTTATTTTAGAGGGAGAAAGGGAGGGCGAGTGGGGGGAGGGGCAGGAGGAGAGGGAGAGAGAGAATCTCAAGTAGGCTTCATGCCCGGTGTGGACAGAGCCCCACACAGGGCTCGATCTCATGACCCTGAGCTGCAATCAAGAGTGTCACTTAACTGACTGAGCCACCCAGGTGCCCCTTTATTTTTAAAGATTTTATATTTAAGTAATCTCTACACCCCACTGGGGGCTCAAACTTACAAACCCGAGATCTAGAATTGCCTGCTCCACTGACTGAGCCAGCCAGGTACCCCTACTTTTGTGTATTTAAAAAATTAAACACACATACATGAGAAAAAAAAATAGATGAGTCTAAGTATTATGACTTAAAAGACTAAGAAGACTTAGGTTGGTGAAATCCAAGCTGTACTAGGAGTGGTAACACAGCCAGAGTGAAAGTATTATTAGGACAGGTAGTGAGAGGGGCCATTTATCAGGGTGGCACTGAGACTGAAGAGGACCAAAGGAGGCCAGCCGTGGAAAGACAGGAGATGGAAGGGGCATGGATGGTGTGAGACCCCTGGGAAGTGAAAGAGGTAAATCAACGAAGATAGCAGTATGCCCAGAAGAACGAAAGAGTGAATTGAGCCGGTCAGGGAGCAAAGGCACTGCATACTTCACAGGGCAAAAAAATGCTGTGTGCTCTTAGGCTCCCAGTCACCTTGGCCTTCAAGTGTAGGCAGGTGACCACTTCTATCCATCATTTTTCCAGTGCTCTTGAATTCATACTCCCCTAATTGTACTCTTCTTTTTGTCGGATACAGTTGCCTCCTATATCCATTATTACCTATGTTAGTTTGCCTTTCAACTTTTCCAGTCAATTTAGCTTGGTCGTTTGCTTTAGTTTTCACATATGTGGTTTTGGCAAGGCAGGGGCAAGCAACAAACAAAAGCCAACTGCCCAAATCTGTGGGATACATGAAGTACAAAGGGGTCTCCCAACTACCATGTTTTTGTTTTTTTTTTTTTAACAAGTCTGTATTGAGACAGCAGACCCAAAAGAGAAGGGTCAGTAGTTTACCTAGAGAGTACCTGACACAGGTATGAGGTGAAACCTGCCCTTGGCTTCGAACAAAGCAAAGCTTTCACTGTCAGAATAATAAGGTTTAATATAATTGGAAGCCAAATTACTGTCTTAAAGAGAACTCGTCATAAGAAGGAGGAGAGGGGGGACGCCTGGGTGGCTCAGTTGGTTAGGCGGCTGCCTTTGGCTCAGGTCATGATCCCGGTGTCCTGGGATCGAGTCCCACATCGGGCTCCTTGCTCGGCAGGGAGCCTGCTTCTCCCTCTGCCTCTGCCTGCCGCTCTGTCTGCCTGTGCTTGCTCGCTCCCTCTCTCTCTGACAAATAAATAAATTAAAAAAAAAAAATTAAGAAGGAGGAGAGGGGCACCTGGGTGGCTCAGTGGGTTAAACCTCTGCCTTTGGCTCAGGTCATGATCTCAGGGTCGTGGGGTCGAGCCCCGAACCCGGCTTTCTGCTCAGCAGGGAGCCTGCTTCCCCTCTCTCTCTCTGCCTGCCTCTTTTTCTACTTGTGATGTCTGTCTGTCAAATAAATAAAATCTTAAAAAAAAAGGAGGAGAAAATAATTGTAAGACAAATTACAGTAGCTTTAATCAAAAAGAACAGCTTGTGGAAAAGAGGGGACAGCGAGATTGTCTGCAAGACTTGGTAAGTATGAGGGTGGTGCTTCAACAACAGGGCCGAATCTTGGAGACATGCCGTGAAGTGAAAGAAGCTAGACACCAAAGAGGATGTACTGTGTAAGTCCATTGACAAGATAGCCAAGAACAGGCAAAACTAATCCATAATGACAGAAGCCAGAATAATGGTTACTTGATTGGCAGGGGCGGGGGTGGGGCTAGCGGGGGTTGTTCTTGACTGGGAGGAGTCATAAGATCTTCTAGGGTGCTGAAAATTATACCTTGATGTCAGTGTGAGTACATTAGTGCGTAACTGTGTACAACTTAATTGAGTTGTACATTTATGATTTGTGCACTTTATTGCATGTAGGTTAAAGTTCAGTTGAAAAAAAAAGTCCAGAACAATACCATACTTTTTTTTTTAAATTAAAAACATTTTTAAAGATTTTATTTATTAGAGCGAGAGAGAGCGCATGCGCATGCGAGAGAGCATGGGGGGGGGCGGTGGGGGTAGGGGCAGAGGGAAAGGGAGAAGCAGACTCCCCGCTGAGCAGGGAGCCGGACGTGGGGCAGGATACCAGGGCCCTGGGATCATGATGGGGGCTGAAAGCAGACGCTTAACTGACTGAGCCCCCCAGGCGCCCCGCTAGCGCATTGGTTGGAGTGCCCTTAGGTGTTGTCAGTCCAGCCGGCTCAGTGCTTGCTCTGGTCCTCATCCGCCTCCCTCTGACCATCAAACCCTAACTGCTCTGACTGTTCCCAGCCTCTGCCCACTGCAGCCCAGGCTCTCCAGGTCGATGACCGGTGGCCCGCTACCACTTGCAGCATCTCAGGCTGATCTCAGGCTGCAGAGGTGTGACTTCCGTTGGGAGAGGTGAGCAGAATGCTCCCACGTTGCCGCAGCAGCCGGAGGAGTTAGTTGCAAGGATGTGCAACCTTCTACCACTTTTCTTTTCTTTTTCTTTTTCTTTTCTTTTATTTTTTTTAAAAGATTTTATTTATTTATTTGACAGACAGAGATCACAAGTAGGCAGAGAGGCAGGCAGAGAGAGAGGAGGAAGCAGGCTCCCCGCGGAGCAGAGAGCCCCATGCGGGCCTCCATCCCAGGACCCTGGGACCATGACCTGAGCCGAAGGCAGAGGCTTTAACCCACTTAGCCACCCAGGCGCCCTCTTTTCTTTAAAAAATTTTTTTTTTTTTTATTTATTCATTTGACAGAGAGAGAGAGAGATCACAAGTAGCAGAGCAAGAGGGGGAAGCTGGCTCCCTGCTGAGCAGAGAGCCCGGTGCGGGGCTCAATCCCAGGACCCTGAGATCATGACCTGAGCTGAAGGCAGAGGCTTAACCCACTGAGCCACCCAGGCGCCCCTTCTACCACTTTTCTTAAAGGTGCCCTGTCATTCACTGAATAAGGTTCAAACACCTTAGCCTGGCCTTCAGCGTCCTCTCAAAACGGACTCCTTATTTTGTTTGGCACAATGAACCTTTCACTGTTCAAACACCAGGCACGGACTTCATTACCTTGCACACATGCTGTCCCCTGTGACCTTCCACGTCTCTTTGGCACACTTTTCATTTTCCCCTTTTCAGTTCAAATGTCACCTTTTATCCTCTTAATAGGCACATAGGGAACTAATAATTGTGGGGTGAATCAACAGGCAGCTTTTAGGTGCTTTTCATACATTTCCTTCTCTCACCTTCACTCTAAGACAATATCTCCAGTTCATTTTATCACTCTCATTTCACAGTATTGTAGTGGCTTGATTCCATTTAACAGGTTGTGAAACCTATAGTTGCCATACACAGTGCCTTAAAAAAAAAAAAAGATTGTATTTATTTTTTATCTGAGAGAGAGAGAGAGAGATCAAGAGAACAAGTGGGAGGAGGAGAAGAGAGAGAAGCAGGCTCCCTGTGGAGCAGGGACTGGGTCCCAGGACCCTGGGATCATGACCTGGGCCAAAGGCAGTTGCTTAAGCAACTGAGCCACCCAGGCCCCCCACACAAGTGCCTTGAATATAAATTCTCAAAGGCCTTACAGAAATGTTTGCAGACACTACCGTGTCATCTCAGTCGGTCGGCCCGATATATGAAAAGGGAAGCATTTCAATAATGGTCCCAGCAGGAACAGGAAGTACAGTCACATGTGATTTTGAAGAGAATTGAATGAATTATTTACAGACGTGTGGGGAGGTTTAAGG